>CM076583.1:789285840-789565557 GCA_034641835.2 Pinus albicaulis
TGAACCCTACTATAGGAGGAAGGGCATGCAGTAAGAACTTACCATTTTGCAAGAGATGAGGGAGAATGATGTTCTGCAAGAGCTGAGGGCGAACGCTGTTCTGCAAGAGCTGAGGGCGAATGTAGGGTGAATGCTGTTCTGCAAGAGCTGAGGGTGAATGCTGAGGGCGAATTCTGTTCTGCAAGAGCTGAGGGCGAATGCTGTTCCGCAAGAGCTGAGGGCGAATTATTTTCTGCAAGAGCTCAGGGCGAATGCTGTTCTGCAAGAGCTCAGGGCGAATGTTGAGGGCGAATGCTGTTCTGTAAGAGCTAAGGGCGAATGTTGTTCTGCAAGAGCTGAGGGCGAATGCTATTCTGCAAGAGATGAGGGCGAATGTTGAGGGTGAATGTTGTTTTGCAAGAGCTGAGGGCGAATGCTGAGGGCAAATGTTGTTCTACAAGAGCTGAGGGCGAATGTTGTTCTGCAAGAGCGGAGGGCGAATGCGTGCGTGATATCAGAAGTTAATGTAGTTTTTAATAAAATTATTTTTATGTAGCGTGCATATAAGTGTCATTATACCGACGGCGGACAAAGCATCGCTATTGCGACGGATGCCTCCAAACGTCGTAATTGTGACACTTAGACATTGTGTCGCACTTGCGACATTTGGAGGCAGTCTTCGCAATAGCGACGCTTTGGGGCATAGTGTCGCAATTGCGACGTCTTCCTCCAAACGTCACAATTGTGACACTTTGTCTAAGTGTCAGTATTGTGACACTTTTCTCTAAATGTCAGTATAGTAACATTTTCGGGCGGGATTGAAAAAATATGGGGAAATTTCCGACATTTGGTCAAAAGCGTCGGAACTAAGTGTCGAAATTTCCCCCAAATGTACTAGTGGAAGAAGCAGACCCCAAGGATAAACGTATTGACATAAAAACTATTATTCATCCTGAGCTTAAAGTGGTTGCGTTTACGGTAACCAGGTTGTGTGGGAGCACAGCTCCACATGTCGCTACAAGATCCCAAATGCAAACTGTCATTGACTGTGTGAAGCAGTGTTGGCCAATGTGAAAGGCCAACTGACTAGAGCAAAAAACACGAAGTTGAAAAACTTTGGATATGGAGCGATCGTGGTTACATTTTCTCTAGAGAGGATTCCTTTACTGGCCCCACAAATTATTTCAGTTGATCATGGTAGAGTCAAAGAGCCTCGAATGGTTCGATAGGTTGCACTGATGGCCCGTCACAGTGAAGGTGGCGAGGTTGTTCATTTTACTCCAGCCTATTTCCATTGGTTGGAGAATCAAATATTCGTGATAGAAATTTCCCTTATGCTGGGATAGATTTCCGTGGCGATCGAGAGATGTCTCTTCCTCCAGGGATACAGTGGGATGAGTTAGGTAAGAATCATTTTGACATGCTCTAAATTCTAATTTTTATTTTTATTTTTAAATAGTCCAAAACTAATGACAAAAATTTCAAATGCAGATGTGGGCCCACGTCGACCAGCCACTCTCCGTCCTTTTGACAAGAAGCTAGCTGCAGCACCACCACCACTACAGGATCAGACAGCAGAAGTCCTTACTAACCTATAAAACCATCAGGAGTGGTTAACTTTAGATATTCCAGAGACTACCATAGATGATATTCTACTCCGCTTACATAGATATGTTTTGAGGTTCCGGGACCGTTTAGGAGATTTCTAAGCAAGGTAGCATGGGCTATAGTTTTTTATCGTGATCATCATCACGGATAGTGGATGATTGATATTGTAGACTTATATCATTTTTTTTATCACTTTTTTCTGATCATAAGGCTTTTTGAACCTATGATCGAGGACGATGTAATATTTTTTGAAAACACTACTCTTATGCTATGATACTACTACTATTTCCAGTTGTCTGCCTTAACATGTTATCGAATGTTATTTTGATCTACTGCTTTAATTATTGCAAATGTCTGTTTATAACACTAGAAGCTACTGCATCAGCTAATGTGTTTAAATTTCTCAGAATATGTTAATACTCAATATAATCAAATTCTCGTTCCAAGAGACGAACTTTCAAAAATAATCTTAACAACACTAGGTTTTTAATTGCATATACTCTATTCAATTGTAATACAACAAGTTCAGAATCTAACCTAACGATCAAACTTCGAATTCCAAATGAAATGGATTCAGACAATAATTCAATAATTGCGCTATACTCAGCAATATTGTTCATCGTTTGACCGAGGCTTACCCCATGCATAGATACTAACTCATTAGTGGGTGAATAAATAACCCAAGCTGAGGAAGAAATGTTCTGTGTACTATGACAAGCACCATCAGCAAAACCAATGTATGTTTGAAGGGACGTCAACATCTGCAAAATCAAGAATGATCCAGATAAGCAGGGATAGTGGTAAAAGAACACTTAAACTAGGCACGCTCTCTAATCTACAACGTGCCAGCTTATGAAAATAACTAATATATCGGGAAGATCTCCACACAAGAATCAAGCATAATATCTCTTCAGATAAAGCCAATTTATGGGTTTGCCTAAAGAGACCCCGTCAAAGTCAATCAGTTCATAGGCCCCTTTTGCAAGTTTTCGCTTGACAATATAAGGACCATGCCACATGGGTTTAAATTTCCCAGCCCCTAGCTTGTCGCTAGCTTAATCATAAACCAAGACTAGGTCTCCTTATGAGAAAATACAAGGTGTAACACTTCTATCATACTAAGCTTTCATTCGTTTCGCATGAGCTTCGGTAGCTAATGCAGCGGTGTGTCGATTCTCATCTAATTGAGCTAAGTACAAAAACCGTTTCTCCTCTTCAGAAGTGGCTAGTAGTAACTCTATGGCTAGTTGGAGTGACGGTATCTCGCATTCAATCAATAATACAGCTTATAAACCGTAAACCAGTTGAAAAGGGGTAAAACCTATTGATGTTTTTGCTGAGGTTAGATATGCCCAAAGTGCTGAAAAAAGCATGGTATGCCAATTCGATTTATATTTTCGATGATTCGTTTGATCACAGTGACTAAAAATTTATTGATAGCTTCAACCACACCATTAGCCTGCAGATAATATGGTGTAGAACTATCATGGCGTAGGCCAAGTTGATCAGTTAGTTCAGTCATCATGATGTTTCGAAAATGACTCCCATGGTCAGTAATTATTGTTTGGGGTACACCGAAACGAGCAATCACATGATTTAACACGAAAGTAGCTGCAGTTTTTCCATCTACCACAAATGTAGGCATCGCCTCGGCCCATTTGGTAAAATAATATATTGCGAGAATAATATACCCATGCCCCCCGGCCAAGTAAGGGTTACATGTAATGAAATTAATGCCCCATTTTGAAAAAGGACTGACAACAATTATAGGGTGAAGAGGAGCGGGTGGTGCACACATCTTGCGATCAAAGATTTGACAGTTGTGGCATTTTTGGATAGCAGAAATACAATCTTGAAATAAGGATGGCCAAAAATAGCCAGCACGCAATATATTTTGGGTTGTGGCATACCCAGACATATGACCGCCACATGCTCCAGAGTGACAGTCATTTAAAACCTTTTCAGCTTCGTTAAGAGTTAGACAACGTCGAAGAACAGAGTCCGCACCACGACGATATAGTGTGTCACCAAGAATATGATATTGCTGAGACTGCAAATGGATTTTTCATCGTTGTGACCATGAAAGTTCGGGCCGAAAAGTTTGGGTTTGGAGATAAATGATGATATCTCCATACCAAGGATCGATGGTACTGATAAGAAACAAATATTCATATGCGATCGAATGTTCTGCCACAGTTTCTGTGTCAGTACTTGGGAAGTCACACATAAGTTCAGCGAAGACCAATGATTTCTTTGATTTGGATTTTTCAAATTCCAAATCAAAATCTTGTAGGATAAAAATCCATTTGGAGTATTTGCTCCCAGCAGTTGTTTGGTCAAAATATACATCATAGGGTTAAAATTAGAAATAACTGTTGTTTTGCGTAACAGTATGTAATGACGAAATCGTTGGACATCTTGAACGGCTGCCAAGGCCAATTTCTCCACATGTGAGTACTTGATTTCGGTCAGATGCAGATTACGATTGAGATAATAAATCACATGTTCATTGTGGAATTCATCTTCCTGAACTAAGACCATGCCAATCGTAGAATTGGAGGTTGCTAAGTATAAAAAATAATCTTGGTTTTAATTGGGAGGATGCAATAATGGTGCATGGGTAAACTCGTGTTTAAGAGCATCAAAAGATCGATCAGCGATCTCGTCCTAAAAGAAAGGAATATTATGCTTTAACAACCTGTTAAAACCTTTGGTTAACTCAGCATAGTTAGGAATGAATCGACATAAAAAGTTCGCTTTCCCTTGCAAATTTTAGAGTTGGAAAAGAGTATAAGGAGGAGGTAAATTGATGATAGCCTCAACCTTCGATGGCTCGACACGAATGCTTTCCTTTGAGACAACAAATCCCAACAATATTCCAAATTAAACATAAAAGACACATTTGTGAGGATTCAGACGAATCCTATAATGCCTACATCTCATAAATATAGCTCATAGATGAGTAATATGATCTGTTCTACGCAAGGAATGAGTAGGCAAATCATCGAGATATGATTGCACAATGTGTTTAATGCCATGAAATGCATAAGACATTTCCCTCTGAAAAGTTGCACCAGCATTCTTAAGTCCAAAAGGTAATTTGCAGTAAGAAAAAGTCCCCCACGGACAAATGAAATTTGTTTTGGGTTGATCAGTAGGGAGTATGTTGATTTGATTGTAGCCCGAAAATCCATCCATAAATTAAAACATTTCACTACCGGCACAATCATCAATAATTTGATCGATATAAGGGGTTGGATAATTGTCTTTTGGACAAGATCGATTTATATCCCTATAATCGATACATACTCGTATCGTCCCTTGTTTTTTATTAACAAGAAAAATATTAGATACCCAATCTGTTAAAGGAATTGGATAAATAAAACCTGCACGAAGTAATTTCTCAACTTCTACTTTAATAGCAGCAGCTTTTCGCGGATGTATCTAACATAATATTTGTTGGACAGGTTTAGCATCCGGGTATGTTTTAATTTCATGAACAACAATTGATGGATTGATTCCTGACATTTCTTCATATGACCAAGAAAAAATGTCACGGAATTCCTGAAATAGGGCTTTATATGTGTGGATTTCATATGGCATACAAGAAGCACCTTAATGAATGTTTTCAACAATTCCTAGTTTCACTGAGATGTCAATAGGAATTGTTGTAGAAATGTTTACTAAGTTTAATTCATAATCAGAATTCATGAGAGGATTCTGAGGTTCATTGAAATAATCAGCGATAAAAATGGAGGAAAAATAATTTTCAAAATGATCGAGATCAGGTAAAAACGAAGATCAATGATGTAGATCTTCTCATGGTAATTCTTCTATAGACAAAAATTCACGAATATGCTCATCATTATTAAATACTTGTTGAACAGGATCTGGAATTGATGGCAAATCTGATCTTGATATTGAAAGTGATTCCTCATTGATTACATTCACGAGATCAGGTTTAGTTGAAGGAGTATCAGAAAATTACTGTACTACCTAATATGCTAATTCAAAAGGACTCAAATGCATCGTGCCATCGAAAGAATCTAGTTCTGAGTCTAAAGGTATTATCCAAGGATCATAAAAGGAAATAGTACTTGATGTAATCATATTTATATTAGAAATAGGAGGCGGTATGTTGGGAGCAGGCAGGGAAAAATTTCCCAGTCAAACAGAATCTTTAAGAAAACCTACTCTGACATCTTTATAAGGGATAGTCGATTTTCTGACATGTTGGATGCTATCAATAGTGGCTGGGTCGGATGAATAATATGAGAGCTGAAATATTTTAACGATCCTTCCTTTATGAGGAAACATGATGAGACGAAAGACTGATGATACAACAGCAGTCATGGCGTAAGACCAACTGTGACCTAGGAGAAGGTTGTAATCCAGAGGGGCATCAACCACTTCCACATCTAGATTAACGGTTTTTCCTTTGACCTTTATTGGTAGATCCTGTAAAATACCATATGGATGGAAACCTCTTCCATCAAAAGCTTTGAGGATAGTTGGTGATTGGTTAATTTTCAGAGAACCAAGTGATTTCCAACATTTTAATGACACGATACACATAGAAGCCCCTTCATCAATAATAGTACAAAAGCAACAGTTTTTTTTACTATTACTGGAATCTGAAAATCCATTTGATGGGGTAGGCGGAGTGTAAAATTCTCTAAATCGAAGATCATTAGGTTTTAATCCTGAAGATATATGGCTCCTATGGCTAGCAATAGTAATTTTCTTTGGGCTGGACATGATTGCAGCACTTCCAAAGCGACATTGCTGAAGGGGAAATCGCCAAGTCTTCAACAATATTGTAGTTCTGAGCAGCTCTCGCATGTGGATTGAAAGCTGATTTATGAAGTACACCTTTAGCAGGTGGTTTGATTACTAATTCAGGATATGGTTTCTCGATCTGTAGCGGATCAGAAACTGAGGGAGGTGTAGTTGATGCGGAATTATAATTTTCTACTTCTTTACCACCAACAAGATTTTTACTACCATAATCTTGTGATCGCGTCGCAACCATCAAGATATCTTCTACCGTATTCGAGGAAGATCCAATCATGTTATTATCTTAAGCAGGAAACGGATCCTTCAAGACAGTAGGTGTGGACGAATCTTTAACGAATTCCAATACCTGGCTCTATGCAGACACTCTTTAGTAAAATGGTCCTCATCACAAATTAGACAAGGATAACGAGGTTTTTGTTTATCATCAGTTGGTTCAGTTTTATCATTTTTATCTTTTTAAGATGATTTTTTTTTTTAATTCTTACCTTTCTTCTTAGCACCAGTTTTAGGTTTTGTTGTAGATGATTCTACAACATGAATATCGGCGGAAGTGTCAATGGAAGAATCTCCTTTTGGTGAATCGGGTAAATTTATAATAGGAGAAGTCATCTTGGAAGATTTCTTCTTACTCTTGCCAGTGTTAACAGAACCAATTACACCATCAGTGGCATGAGAGCCTAAAGGAGTCGTAGTTAACTTATCAAGTCTTGGTAAATCGGGGATTTTGTCATACAGAGTACCTGACTGTGTATATACAAGGTCAAGGTACTAAGCTTGAGAAATGACTTGCTCTTATGTAACAACGCCTCCTTTGGCCACATCTTTAGTAATTTTGGGAAATAATGAATTGATAAACCATTCAGCCAAAATTTGATCCAAAATAAAGACTTTCACTAAACGTCTCCTACGTCTCCATTCATGAATGTGATCAGATATGTACGTAGACATAGATTGTTTTAACGAGGTCAACAATTCCGTACCATTGTCGTATCTGATAGGTAACTGAAAATGGGTTAAGAAAGCAGTAGCTAGTGCATTAAAATTATTAAATGAGCCTCGTGGTAACTCAATGTACCATTTGGCAACTAGATCAATGAGAGTTCTCTGAAAAATACGTAAACGAATCGAATCATTGATTAGTGAATTGGATGCACACCAGAGGTGATAATTCATAACATGATTAGATGGAGCTTCTCCTGACTTAACTTCAAACTTTAGAATATCACTGGGAAACTTATTAGGCATCGGCAGCCAATACAGAAGATAAATGATGGGATCATTCGTAAGGCGCAATAGTTCAGGTAAATCTAAATTTGCTATGAATTGTAATCGATGGCTAGGGTCTTGATAAACTTGTGTGAACAAACCAATTCCAGGAGGAGGATATTCAGGATATCCTGGAATTGGATGCGCATTGGGGATTGTGAAACTAGTATTAACCGGACCAAACTGGGGTTGTTGAGGTACTTGATAAGTATACCCAGGATACAGCTGATACTGATATCTTGGATTTTGTGTAGTATGTCCAAATTGATACTGCCCCTGGTACAGTTGATAAGTAAATTTTGGTTGACTAGTGAGAATCATACTTGTACCAGATTGTCATGTAGGAATCTGTACCGTAGTCTGAATTGTAGGTCCTGACTGTGGTACAGATGCTTGAGGAATTTGTACTGATACAGCGGTAGTAGAAACAGGACCTACAGATACTCCAGAAATAGGTGTGGTAGGTTGAACAAAAGTTGCAGCAGCAGCAGAAGTTTGAGGCAGAGTTCTAGGTGTACTAGGCCCAGGCTGCTGAACAGAACCAGGTGCGGAGACTTGAATGGTAGGCTGGACAAGTTGTTGGGTTGGACCAGATCCTATTGGTTGTCCAGGTTGATTCGGAAACTGCACATTGGGTTGCAAAGTCTGTTGAATTTGATATGGATCCCACACCATATTAATTCCGAGATATTGACCCATAGAAGGTTGTGCATATGAAGGACCATAACCAGGTTGAACGTAAGTTTGATAATTAACTGGAAAATTTCCAACTCCTTGTAATAATGGTTGGCCTGAAGGAGGTTGAAAACCTTGAGCTGGGTACTAACCTTGAGGTTGATATTGACTCTGAGGCATGTACGGAATCTGGGGTTGATATTGACCCTGAGGTATGTACTATCCTTGGGGTTGATATTGACCTTGAGGTATGTACTATCCTTGGGGTTGATATTGACCTTGAGGTATGTATTGTCCTTAGGGTTGATATTGACCTTGAGATATGTATTGTCCTTGAGGTTGCTCCCCAGGCAAGAAATATTGTCCTACAGTTTGACCTCCAGGTGGTAAAAAATTACCCTGAGGTTGCCCTCCGGGCGGTAATTGACTACCTTGAGGTTGCCCCCCAGGCGGTAACTGACTTCCTTGAGGTTGCCCCCCAGGAGGTAACTGACTTCCTTAAGGTTGAGGATTTGGAATATTGCTAGACATCATAAAAATATGGCATGTGTTCAATGTGCCAGTGTTTGTTCCATTTGTACCAGATGATAAAATTTGTTCAATTGGTTGAGGAGCTGCTCTTGAGAAGGTACCAGAGAGTGACTGGTATCCCGGAGGAACAGACGAACCATCATATAAAAATGTTTCTGGAGATTCGAAAAACATGGATGACTCACTCGACATAGCTAATTAAGGTCGATAACCTCTCGGTGTAGGGTAAAAAGGAATTCAAGGTGGTGAATAAGTAAGACCTACGTTTTGTAAAAAATCTGTCAATAATAAATACCAAGCGTCAGTTCTAAAAGGACTATAGAATATTGATTCACGCTCTCTAAGATTTAAATTTTCTTGGGTTTTGGGAAGAACTATGTCTTCGTCTAGACCAACAAGTTCTTCAATACATATGAGATCAGAAGGAAGATTTTCGGTAATGCGATGTCTTACTCTAGGTGAATCAGGATCACTAGAAGTCGGAGTAACAAATCCTAAAGATGATTCTAACACAATAGGTTCAGTTTCTGGCTCAGAAATTTCAGGTTCTTCAGCTAATTCATTGGCTACAGAAGCAATGTCAGTGATTTCAGAAATTGAAATTGGCTCTTGAATATATTCCTCTATTTGTGATTGATTTAATTCATGATAATCAGGATGAGTAATTATGGATGATTCTCCTGGTTCTGTTGATCTAATTCTGTTGATACTATGCGGTACCAGAGCTTTCATTCCTTCAAGTTGGCTTGGTGTATACTCAGGGGGTTTCCCCTGAAGTCTACGCGATTGTCTTAGTAATTCAGCCAAAATTAAAAATTATTAATCACACGCAATCAAAAAAAATTTCAATCAAAAGTCCTAAATTCACTAAGGAGACAATCAAATAATCAAATGCTTATAAAATCTAGTAGATCAAACCACACACAAAAAGTAGATTCCCACACTAAAAACACTAGTTGGTGTTGAAATCCAACATCATAGTATTTAATGTAGAAATGGCGGTTGGAACAGTTACCCCGACAACCTGCTTAATGAAACAGACCGGTGCAAGTTTCTCCACTTAAACCATCTCAAGTGAAGATAACCCTCCTGAGATTCCAAGTGATTCTAGTAGATGTCTGCTCCAGGTACAATGAGATCTTTCCTCCACTGTCAGCCTAGGAAAAAATCTTAAAGTCTACGGCCACTAAGGTCACCAACAGGAACAAATATACCTGAGGGAATAGTCTACGATCCGATATACGCACAAGGGCAGAGTAACAAAGCTCAATCCCCTTGAAGGCTCCTTGAAATAATCCAATTTATACCGACAAGTGACCCCAGGCTCCTCGACAATGGTCAATCTGAGGTTTACCGTTGTTAATACGTGCACATCTTCTATCGTTCCCAATGAGATGGAATTGATCACCTCACTGGTTCAGATATGATCTCATGCTTAACTCCTTTAGGAGGAGCTTCCCAGAGCATACAAGCTACTATTGGATTTTCCTACCGCAATATTAACTACTTGTTTGTTTTAACTGTCTTAGAGAGTTAATTACTCCCTACTCCAAGACACTAGCCTAAGCTATGTTGGTGAAAAGAGTCCTAGAAATATAAAAATTACTAGATCGATTTTAATTTAAGCGTTCCTTTTAATAGGTTGTTTCTTAGGACAATAGGTGTGAAAGTGAAACTTTGGTGATATGTAGTGACCCAAATCAAAACACACTAAAAATGCATCTATTATGAGAAACAATTCATTTCCTTTCCATGAATTCTATCTAAAAGAAAGAGTTGAGAAATGTCATCTTTTAAAACAATTCTTTCCTTCAAAACAAGAACATACGAAAATAAATATTATCTTATTATTTCCTTCAAAACAAGAACATACGAAAAGAAATCTTATCTTATGAGAACTCAGAATGATCAATTGCTCAAAAAACAAAATCCCTTTATTCTTCAAGATCGAAACTACAAACAAACATTCTCCAAAAGAAAACTAAAATTTCTAGAAATAACACTCAAAACTAAAAACACTAATTTTGAGATCTAAAAATTCTAAGAATTAAATCTGAAATCAAACTTTAAATATTTTGAGGACGTTTTGCTTAGTTTGTGATCAAACTAAGAAATTATTTGCTGAAATGAGAAAAAACTCAAAAACATCCAATTATGGTTTTTTTTAAGTAAAATTCAAAACTTAATGAAAAAGTTATTAAAGATTTGCAAATGAGAAAATGGGATCTAATTCTCATAAAGCAATTTCTGCTATGAAGTCAAAGATTCAGCAAGAAAACAATGAAATATCAGTGATCTAAAGCATACAGAGGTTTCTAATCTTTGAGTGACACAAAGACAAAGAAAAAATCACTTATAACATACAGATCTTATAGAAAATCATTCAAAACTTAAAAAAGCTAAAAGAAACTCTTATACAAGGCTTCCTGACAGAAAATACAAGTCTGGGTATATACTGAGAATCTTGCAAGCCAATCCTAGAAAAGAGAATTTTAGGTTTTTCAAAAAAAATTCTCCGGGTCCGCAGGTTTTAGTGTAAACAGGTGCGGTACCGCACTATGTATACAGAAAAACAGTGGAGATGACCACACTGTGCCTAAGGACAAAGTGCAGAGACTAGAAAAATTAAAGAAAAATGAAAAATTCTAAATCACTTTTCAGGAATTCTATAGGAATAAATTATCCAAGCCAGTATCAATCAATAAAAATCAGAAAAATAATTGCACGAGTCAAAAATAAAAGAAAACTAATTTCAAGATCCATTCCCCAGTGGAGTCACCATTTTGTTGGACGGATAAATCGTTCTTGCAGACAAGACAGATCTCCCTAGTATCCTACAATAACTAGCAACAAACATACAGATGTAAACTACTTTCTCTAGATTATATTTGATCTAGAATTATCTATAATGAAGGATTTAGGACTTACCTGTAGTCCAACGTTGATCGTAGTCTTCTTTCATATCACTTTGAATACGTTTCCTTTTGGGATCTGCAATCAAAAACATGAAAGAATCAGAAGCACCTGCATAATTTAGATTAATTCACAAACCATAAATCTATCTTGATGATCAAGGAATTCAAGAAATAATCTATTTAAATAAACAATTCATTGAGAAAACAGGATCCATTTGTATTATCTTTGATGAAAGAAAGGGCCTTACAACCGTATTCACCTTGATGTCGTACAGGTCCTTCCGGGGTCTGGAACAAGTGTTTCCTCTACTTTGACAAGCCTTTGCACTCTCTCGACTAACATACACATGAGTGTGTAATCATTCCCATATGATAATCAATTAAGAGAGTCTTAGTTTTTCCAGCAATTCTCCTCAAAAAATCTCAAAGCCTAACTCCCTTTGAGGCTGAACTATGGCCTCAATTTATAGCAAAAGAGAAGAGGTTGCAGCTCCAAATAAGATTGGATAGAATCCTCTTTCAAGGGATTAAGTTCCACATACCAAGGGGTAGGCTCTTTTAATGGAGGGATGAATATACATGAAAGGAGCGAACTTTCCACCGAATAATTGCTTCCAAAATCTTCCAGATTTAACTAGCTGGGCTTCCAAATTTTACTTCCGCCTTCATTTTACCTTTTACAGGAATCCGCACCTTTAATGAAGAAAAAGTGTGGTCGGTTCCGCATGTTCTAGAACAAACAAACGCGGCACCGTAGGTAATACTAAGGGAAAGTGCGGTACAAGTATTTTTATGAATTTTATAAGCTTTTCTCTCAATTTCAAGGCTTGGTTTTAGGAACTTGATGTTTGTAGACTTCTAAGGAAGTATTCTATGAGTAATGATGAACCCATACAGACATTAAAATGTCATGGTGAAAATTTTAGTGTAACAACTACAAGTCGTGACGGAGGACTTGAAGTGCAACGAAGGTTCAAAGAAGCCCTCTTCACCTATTTCAAAATCGATAGTTGAGGTAAACAGTGTTGATTTCTCTTCAGTTTCATCTTCACATGATACTATTTCTATTGGAAATGTGGAGATTCCCATTATAGGAACTAGCATGAAACTCCTTACCAGGATGGGGTACAGAAGAGTAGAACTTGGAATTCATGGCCAAGGCATAACTCAGCCATTGGAGGTTGTGCAGAGACCTAGCTACGTAGGTTTTGGATACACTGAAGTAGAAAGTTTGAAGTACATCAAAGGTAAAAAAACATTGTTGAACTCAGAAGGAAAGAGGATTGATGGGAACATTTCACCATCATCCCATGGAAGTGCATGTTGCAGTGAAAGAGCTGAGGCAAGCTCTCATCACCATGATCGCACCAGAGACCACTAGGGAAGGTATAACAAGTCTCACTATTCCAGAGTTCATTTTGATTATAAGAATGTTGTTAATCATGGTCGTGAATCATGGCATAAGAAAAATGTCATTTTTTTGGTTTACCTAATCATGTAATTTCTAAGTGTTGGAAAAGAATGGCAGCACAAAGGAGGATGACGCATGAAAAGCCTTCTCCACAGCACAAAATGAAACTGGTTAAGAATTTCTGGAGAAATAAGACATTTTGCAGCCATTGAAATCAAAGTAGCACCATCAAAGAGCCATGTGTTCGAGGCTCCATCCAAAGCAGCACCTTAAGGATGAAGCTTCAATGCATGAACTAGTTGAAACAGTTGTTTGACAAGAAAACGTGCCACAAGGAGATGATCCATTCACTTTGATAAGTGAGAGATGGTTTTTCTAGATGTGGTAATGTGTCATGGCCATGTTTGTAAATCATGTATTTCATTTTTAACTATAAAAGTGATGATGTGTTTTACATCGCTTGTTAAGAAACCATGATATTTTGGCCTTGTTTGTAAATCATGTGATGCATTTCTTTCATGTAAAAGTGATCATGTCTTTGCCATCACTTCGAAATGCGACAATGATGTTTTGGTCTTGTTGTTAACACTAGAAAATCGTATAGTAGAAAATGACATCAGTCAATGTCGAGCCTAAGGATTTACAGGACAGGGATACATTATGGAATCAAAAATATTGAGAATCTCTAAGGTTTTGAGAAATTCAAGATTGAACTAGTAATAAATGCCTGAATTCGTGCTTTTTCCTTCGAGAAGAGCGCCTTCTGCACGCACTGGAGCCCGATAAGTGTGCATTCCTGAAAATGGAAAAAAGTCCCTTTCCGGGACCACAAGCAAGCAAATGACAGTTTCTCCTTATGTGAAAGCCACCTAAGGACAGCACCAGTGCCTCCTTAGGCCTTGTGTGAGCACACAAAATCATATTTCAGCCCGCAATGGAATATTTCCCCTCCCTTGGGTCACTATCCACCATGTACCAAGGGAGGGAAGGAGGTTTGAAAGCTCACCTATATAAACCCTCAAAGAGATGAACAATGTGTGATCACAAGGTTATGCTGACCAAATTTTCCCAAGAAACACCAGTTGTTTGTGTGAACCAAGGAGCAAGAGCTGAAGAAGAGGACTCAATTGTTGGCCACCCAACAATTTCAGTCCATTGCAGCAGAGAGAGAGAGTTGAACTGCGTCAGAAGGCAGAACTTGAAGGACAAACATCCTTGCGTCAGGTCCTAGAGCCTCTGCCTAGGCCCTTCGGCAAGTGGGTAAGATTTGTGTTCATTCCAAGCATTCAATAAGAAGAAGGCCATCGAGCCATTGTTTACCTTTTTATTGTTTGGAACTCTCTGTTTAGCTTCTTTTAGTGTTTTTAGTTTTACTTTTTTAACAGAGCATACTTAAGTGTATTACTTCATTTTAAGTCTTATACTTCTGAGCTCCCCCCCAGATACTGCCTGTTACTTATGGTTGAGAGAAAATACCACATTCTCTAAATGTGTGCGATTTCATACACCCATGTGTCGAATCCACCACAACAGGATTGGCGACTCCACTGACGTGTTTCAAGTTTATGTGGTTGTGCCATTGTTTGCAGGAGACCCTTAGTCTATGCTGGAGTGGAGCTAACAGTCCTCTGACTCATCTTGCTGTCCCTAGACTCACTGAGGTGACAGACTGAAGAAGGTAGCTCCTAATTTTTTACTTGCAGGAATTTTGCGCGTTGTTTTTCCACACAGACGTGCAGGGCGCACGTTCAGGAGTGACCTGCACACAGGAAAGCGCACCTGTAAGAGGGTTTTGCGCGCAATTTGTAGAGATATTTTTTCTCCCTACCTTCTGCATTTTTTCTGCTTGTAAGTGTGTTTGGAAGCCCCTAATGTATCTGCCAACACCTTGGTTGATACCCCACAGCTTCTAAAGACTATTTTTTGCTGATTTTCGTAGGCCTTTAGTTAGTTTTCATTTAAGTTGGTTTTTTGCAAAAAGTACTCACATAGTTTAAGTAGGGGGTGAATTAACCATTGATTTCCGAACAATTTATGTTTTTTTCAAATTCTGGTATGCACACTTAGTCTAACTAGTCCAAGTAAGTGGCTCATGACCACACATGCATAAGCAAGTGTAGAAATTGTTTAGTTTAAATTTTAATTTTTGCATTTAGTAAATTGCGGGATTAGGATTGAATCGCAAGTTAGATCAAGTAATATCTGCTGCCTTTGCACCATTGGGTGACCCTAGATAAGCACATGAACACTCTACATTTGTGATTTTCCATCTCCCTTTAGTGACTCACATAGACTAATTAGGAGGTTTTGGAAGCGGCCCATTATCTACAAATGATTTTTATTTGAGCAAGGAACAACGTCACATAGTTTAACTAGGGGACATTTGTAATGGATCACCGATATCCATATGTTCAAATTATGAGATTTTTCACCATATGCTCACACACATACACCCACTAGGAAAATAAATCCACCTAAAAATAACTTAAACCAACTCACTAAACTCTCCCCATAGGGGCCACAAGAGAAATTATAGTTTAAGTTAGGATCAAGGGGGTAGGCATCCAATAAGCTGCCTTGATCACGCTTTACATTTGAAACATAGAAGTTGTGTTTTTAGGGAGCTTAAAATCCACCTATCATCCCACGGAAAATAAAACTCGAGCGCGGCAGAGACCCAATTCAGAGGGGGTTAGGCTTAGGCGCAGTGCGTGAGGTATTAGTCGGGGCTACCTGACCCGTCTGATACTCAGTACTGTTAGCTGACTACGAAGAAGCCCAACACTCGAACGCTCACGTGGGATGGTGGCTCTTAGTGGCCAAAACTAGGGCATCTTTTACCCTATAGGTGATGGTGCAGGCAAGCGCCAGACCCTCTACCCTCACCTTGGTTGATTCTCTTCGGCTGACTGGGGCGTCGCCAGTTCTTTCAAGACGTTGTGCCAGCACTTGCAAGAAATCCTCTCAAGTCCCAGTTACTTTTGAGTGTGTGAGGACATTATTAGGTCTTCTAGGATTTTTGAGTATCACGCGCAAACAAACAAAATCATTTTTTGCTTGATTGATCACATAGATTAAATTAAAGAAAAATCATTTCATTTTTGCTTTGTTTTATGTATGTGGCCATATATTTGTCGTGATCATAGACTCAATCCCCTCAAAATTTCTTTTTCAAAACCTAACTTGGATGACCCTCAAACGGTTCCAACGTAACCTCGTCGGTCCAGGCATCTTTTGGACCTCCCCCACTAACGAGTGGGGTTCCAGGTCTTTCGCCATTTAGGCGTCAAAGACGGAACATTGCCACAATGGTTGGTTCCTCCTTTCTTGGAGCAACCTTCGTTGGGAACCCTAATCGGTCTCCCAACACCACACCACACGTCACTCCCCCCTCGTCCCCTATGGGGAAAAAGAGTGCATCCCATACGGGAAGCCAGCTGAATTCACAATCGGGTACGTCTTAGACTAACCCTCGTTCTAACCAGAACTTCGTGTCTTCACACGTTGCCATGGCGTCAAACTCTCAATCACCCTTCTTAGCGGCGTTAAATCTACCAGATTTAACCAAGCTCACCAATGACCCCATTGCACACGACTCGCCTCCCATGCCCACGAATATCCCTTCAAACATACCAAAGTTTGAGGGCAAGCAAGCGGAAGACCCAGGGAATCATATAATGACCTTTCACCTGTGGTGCTCATCGAATAGCATCATTGACGATACTATTCGATTGAGGTTGTTTCAACACACTCTCACGGGAGTGGCCGCGAAATGGTACATCGAGCAACCCCCTGCTTCACACAGAACCTTTAGCGCCCTTTATACTGTGTTCCTTACATACTTTCAGCTACCCATTCACCATGATTCGGGAATGGAGTTACTCACTCATTTCATACAATCTCCCTCTACCCACATTTCTGAACATCTCCATGAGTGGAGATGGCGTCGTAGCTTATGAAAATATCAACTCGACGACCGAATCCTTTTAGATTTACTCTTGAAAACTCTAATGAAAGAGATTTCAAAGGATGTGGTGCAACGTAACCCCACATCCGAAGAGGACGCAATCAGTAAAGCCCAGTAGCTTGAACTGATTTATACGCAATCAGGATACATATACAATATCCTGCCTAATGCCCCGCGCCTGCAATCTTATTAAGAATTTCCAAGTGCGTCAAACTCCGCAGACGGACTTATTGGGTCAATGACCCAAGGGTACCTAGGCAGCAACAGTCAGAATCCCGGCTACACACATGGGTCTACCTAGAACATGTCTCAACTCGGATTTCAAATTCATCATATGCAGCAGCAAAATTTGACGAATAGGGCGCCAGCGTATCACCAAGGAGGACCTTACCCTCTGGCTGGGGGGACCCAGTACGTAAGAAGAAAAAATGATGGAAGAACTCCCCCCCAATGGCCAGGTGCAAACATGGGACAACAGTATGCTCAGTCCCAAGCACATAACCCACCAACGCAAAACAATGCATAGGTGAACTTTGTCCAGTCGTCCCAAGATCAACCACACCAGTATGATTAGGAGAATTACCCTCCCAATGTGGTCAAAAGAAAGGTAAAAACTGCAGTTATGCAAGAACCCTTCCCCCATCAAGGAACGGTCAGAACTCAGCAGCAAAACCCCAACGATTCCGAGAAAAATAGTCATGAAATCTACATGGCTGGCGAAGAAATGTTTTTTCAAACTCGGAATCGCAGCTACAACACCCCACCAGAGACCGATATGTTAGGGGCTAGTACGTCCGCACCGAATGCACCTTTAACCATTCCAAAGATTCCTTTGGAACCATTGCCAAAAATGGTTAAAGGGCCTAATAGGCGAGCAGGTAACTACTCCAAGGCAACCCACAATTACAACATCGTAGACAATTTAGCCCAGTCACCTGCTGCTATGTCTATTTTGGAGGTACTGTAGTCGTGCCCAAAGCAGCGGAAAGCCCTACTTTCCGCCTTAGGCACCGTCGACCCTGCCAACACACGCATGATGGCTTTTGATTTAGACAAAGCCACCCCTAGGTTTTCCTCTATGGTCACCTTTCAGATACTGGTATCAGTACAAAATATCATGATTCATCGATGTGTCATAGATGAGGGTGCATCCACATGCATCATGTCAAAGAATTTATGGTAGAAGTTAGGAGCCCCAAAACTCAAACCTTCCGTCATCACACTCAGGGCATACAACGGTCAGCCCTCCACCCCCGTCGGTCTCTTCCAAAACGTACCGGTCTGCTTAGCCGGAAAAATGGTCCACATAAACATCGAAGTCTTGGACGATCACTTGGATTACAATATACTCCTTGGGTGGAGTTACATGTACGCCATGTATTCCATAGCATCATCCATTTTCCGCATCATGATGTTCCCCCACGAGGATCGAATCATTACAGTAGACCAGCTGACGCACACTGAAAAGCGTCCCTTGACCAATACAGATATGGTTCTACCTTATGTAGACACAGCCACTGATGGTCTTTCATGGTATCAAGAATATGGCCCTAGAAAATTCAAACAGTCGTCCGTCCTAGGATCCTTCCTAGGAGATCCTCCCATTATCCTTGAGGTATCACCCGATACCACGGCAACCCAGGTATGCATGATGTCCACGTCAAGCACCGAGGTTAGTCAGGACACGGACTCAAGTAATAATGACACCGAGGCATCAACTACTGCAGCCTCCTTAGTCTATGCCGCCTCCCAAACTCCTTTCCTATACCCACCTCCCGGCTTCACCTCCTAGCAGGTCTTGGCAACACTGGTACTACCCAACATATCATTGGCATTCCCAGTGTGGTACCTCGTTCCCCCTCTAGGAACGCCAGCTACCAATATTACTGCGTTTGGATTAAAGCCTCCCGATCCCGAGGAGCCAAAACCTACCCAAATAGCAGTCAAAACCACCCCCGCAAGGGAAATCCCTGCTGCAAAACCGGCGACCAAAATCAAGAAAATTGCCAAGAAAGGAAAGAAAGTGGTGACCCCCACCATGTAGAGGGAGTCATCAGCCTGCGCTATATGTGATGTCACAGGACACCCTACTCACATATGCCCGGAGTTGGACGAATTAAAACCACTCCTCGGCTACAAGGCAGGAACCTCAAAACGACATTCCCATAAAAAGGAACTTGCCACCAAAAGTATAGGGAAAACACTACGTACCAATCACACATGCGCCCTCTATGAAACCTATGGGCATTATACCCACCACTTTCCAAAGGTCCCGGGGTATAGGGACGCCTTACATGCAGTCGAGCGATCATATCAAAAAGATCCCTCCATCCAGGCATCTGGAAATGAACTGTGTACCATCCAGTACCTACAGGAGGAACGAAGGTCACCAGATCGAAAACCATTTGTCCCTCCTCCACCCGAGCCACCATACACCAACCAGGGAAAAGGAAACCTAGTTGCCTCATCTTCTTGAGATTCAGGCACATCGATTACTGCGGACAGTTTGATCGAGTCTTTGGCCCAAGGTCACCTAGGCAGCAGTAATCTGTATTCAAGGAGATCTTAGATAGGGGGCACTAATCATAAATTCCCTCCCCCATGATCTCAGTCTGGGGGCAACCATAACTGAAATAAAAAATAGGAGCCAAGTAACAACTCCCAAGCAAACAGAGGCGATGCCACACATTCACACTCCTGAAAAAATAAATATTTTTTCAAGCGCTGACAGCTATGCACCCTCCCATCTTCCTTTCCAAAATTCATGTTTTTCAAATAATATTTGAATGAAAAGAAGATGCTTTCACTTGAGGTAGTTGTTTTTGCAAGAAGAACCCGCAAACCATTCACAACGATCACCACCGAAAGTTCCGGAGCAGGTATCATTCTACCCTCAGCATGATAGAGTCCCAGAAACTTTGCATATCTTGACATCATTTCTCCATCAGAAATAAAACTTAGGGTCCTCACACCCGACCACGTTTATCATCACCTCACCCTGCATATGATAAACGTCCTTGATGGTCGGTAGAACCTCCCCTCCATGGCGATCTTCATCTCAAGTAGACCATACATCACTCCACAAAGTGACGCCATGGCCATACCACTGTAGTCTGGGAAGCCTCTCATGCCCATCAATATATCATGCATATGGTCAATTTCACCATTCCAACTCAACCCCATTCCCGGACAACCAGGTTGTACAAGCAGAAGGAAAGCACACCTCTGTACATTGCATTTAGCCCACCATATCTCCATCAACATTAATCCATCTGCGACATCTTCTGCTTCATCAACCACACACATGAGACCAGCCAATGGGACCCCTACCCCCAGCAGAACACCGTCCTCACACCATCAAGTGAGCGACCCTCTTTTCAAGTTTTGGAGTACCCGTATCTGTGTTTTGTACAAACCAAACCCCATTATTTTATTCTTTTTGTACAAAAAGCACCAACAATTCCCTTCGCCTCTTCACCCTCATATTGCACTTTTTCCTCCCATGGAAGCAGTCCCCCATCTTCCTTGGCCGAAGTATTTCATACCCCCCATGCACACACCATCACGATAATCATAGCCGGTTCATACCCGCCCTGGAAGTCCTACCAACTCCAGGGATTTTTTCCTCCAAAAAATACCTGTGACTGCCGCCAAGCTACTCAAATATACTTCGACCTCGGGCCACTGAATCCCCATCATTCATTTTCAGCCACCGCTCACCAACATGCCTATGTTAAACCCATTATGGTTCGGTTAAGGCTTCCTTTTTGTCGACATCAACACCTCTTTTCAAAAAAGGAAGTGGTACCTTGGATGACCCCTCCCCATGTAAAGAGGTATCCTCAGGTGGCACTATGGGAGAAATCATTGTCCATAGATGTCATCGATCCTCTTGACATTCGACTACAGCAAAATATTTCATGTCACGATGGTATCGTACCTTACAACCATTGCACTTTGATCAAGATCCGTCGAAGACTCGTGCCTTTATGAGCGTCTTTGACAACAATGCTTACACGGGGAGGTCCCAGACAATACATATGCGTACATTGCGCAGTGATCTGCCATACCAAGATTACACATATGGGTACCACATTCCACCTATCTTCAAAGAAAAAACACCCCTTAGGGCGTTAGCAGTCATCGTCAACAACCACCAACATCACTACCACGATAGTGACACAGACATCACATGTATCTTTCAATTTTTTTTAACTAGCCATAGCATCATGAGCATGGGATATGCCCATCTCGTTCAAATTTTGCAAATATGTTGTATATTTTGTCTACTTGCAGGGGGTCCCCTAGGCAGTGGTTATCTCGGAACCGGTGCAAGATGTTGTCCTTCTACACGCAAGCCTTGCTCTCTCTCTCTCTATCTGCGTACGATACAGAAAAGAAACTATAATGTATTTCGGCTATACAGTTCTTCCTAAACCTCACACATTAGGGGGCATCTGTTAACACTGGAAAATCGTACAGCAAAAAACGACATCAAGTAATGTCGAGCCCAAGGATTTACAGGACAGAGATACATTATGGAATCAAAAATATTAATAATCTCTAAGGTTTGGAGCAATTCAAGATTGAACTAGTCATAAATGCCCGAGTGCGCGCTTTTTCCTTCAATAAGTGCGCCTTCTGCGCGCACTGGAGCCTGATAAGTGCGCTTTCCTAGAAATGGAAAAAAGTTCCTTTCCGGGACCACACGCAGGCAAATGAAAATTTCCCCTTATGTGAAAGCCACTTAAGGACAGCATCAACGCCTCCTTAGGCCTTGTGTGAGCACACAAAAACATATTTCAGCCCACAATGGAATATTTCCCCTCCCTTGGGTCACTATCCACCATGTACCAAGGAAGGGAAGGTGGTTTGAAAGCTCAACTATATAAACCCTCAAAGAGATGAAAAATTTGTGAGCACAAGGTTATGTTGGCCAAATTTTCCCAAGCAACACCAGCTGTTTGTGTGAACCAAGGAGCAGGAGCTGAATAAGAGGACTCAATTGTTGGCCACCCAACAATTCCAGTCTATTGCAACATAGAGAGAGAGTTGAACTGCGTCAGAAGGTAGAACTTGAAGGACAAACATCCTTGCGTCGGGTCCTAGAGCCTCTGCGCAAGTGGGTAAGATTTGTATTCATTCCAAGCATTCAATGAGAAGAAGGCCATCGAGCCGTTGTTTACCTTATTATTGTTTGGAACTCTCTATTTAGCTTCTTTCTATGTTTTTAGTTTTATTTTTTCAACAGAGCATACTTAAGTGTATTAATTCATTTTAAGTCTTATACTTCTAAGCTCCCCCCAGATACTGCCTGTTACTTATGGTTTAGAGAAAAGACCGCATTCTCTAAATGCATGTGATTTCATACACCCGAGTGTCGAATCCACCACAACAGACACTATGCAATGCTTTCTATAAGTGGTTTCTTCACCTTCAACTTGGTGCTACAAGTGGTGCACTTCTTGAAGAGGTGGTTATCTTATGTGGAATTAATATCTTCTACATGGTGTGCATACTAGGAAGATTCTTACTTGCATGGGAAGTGAAATTAACTTGGAGGGTGACTACTAAGCATGAGGAAGAAGAGTGCTCATCCCTAGGAGCATTAGGACCACATGAGATACCTTAGGAGGAGGAATGATTGACTTGAGGACACTTGGGTTGAGTGGAAATTACTTCGTGTTGGTTGTGGACCCTAGAGACATGTTAAGGAGAATCATTAGAGTATTGGATGCATTTATTCTATTTTGAGGATCCTTGTGATGATGATATATTGACACTTGAAGCTCATTTTTGGAGAGTGCACCCCTTAAGGATTGATATCTTAATATTTAAACACATTGGATAGAGTGACACTTCACTTACATACTTTATCTAGTGGATTAGATTAGGATTCTATCTGGAATTAATCCACCTTTTCTATTGTTGGCCTCCCTCTCATGTTATATATAAATGGAGGAGAGAGACTTTAAATATGATAAAGTAGTCATTAGATCAATGTATCCTATAAATGAACATGTCTTTGAGTCTTTTTACATGTGTTATTGCAAGGGAGGAAAGCACCAAAGTTTATGAAAGGTAAAACCTAAATAAATCATGATGTTTTAGCATTTTATGTCCTTGTGTATGAAGGACCTATAGTTTGTGGCAATGAAACAATAGATGAGACTTGGAGCACTTTGCTTGGAGAACCTTGCAAGCATGGAGATTCTCCTAGAGGATTTATATTAAGCAAGTCATAGATAAATGGTAGTTTTTTTGGTGTTGATGCTAGCTTCTTGTTGAGCATTTACAATGGCTAGGAGAATCTTAGTGTGATGCCTTTCTAGTCCATGCTTGCTAATTAGGATTTCCTCTAGATGGTTGATTTCCTAACTAAGGTTTGAAAGCATTTAGAGTGTCTTAATTTGTGATAAGATTGAAGGACATGTTGTACCAGCTTGTCATAAAATTAATTCTATGACATGTATGTATGAAATGTACCTTGATATCTAAACTTTGTGTACTTATAGATGTAATTATCATCTTATATTCTCATATTAATGGAATAGTTTCGATCGTTTGTTATGCATGTTGATTTAACGTAACAATGATTCAATCTCATTGAGTAATTTAATAAGTATAAAAAATCTAAATGGAAATATTTATGATTGTAACAAATTTATTGTTCATAAGAATTTTCATATTTTTTTATATGTTGGGGACAATTGTGCACTTAAAGTTGTGAATCTTCTCCCCTTTAACTACACTATTTCAATGTTCGTTCTCTTGAACTACCCTATCTATTGTCGTTGTACGTAAGTTAATAATATGTTTTTTTAATACATATTTCAATTTCAGCTATAATGCTGAAAATTCAACTGAAACAAATTTAACGAGATTTAAGTTTTCATGTGAAATTTCTAGGATTGTCTTAACCATGGATTTCCTAAAATTCCCATAAGTCCCCACCAAGGCACCATCCTTATAATGCTACTAGTCCTACAATCAAAATCCCATTATATGGAATATTAACATGCAATGCGAGTTTTTTGAAAGTTTCTCATAATGAAAATGTGTTCTAATGAGAAATATGTGAGATTAAGTATTACATAATTTTCTTCAGGAAAATGGTAAATTTACAATTTTATTGTGGAGTGTTACATGCCACATATAAGGTATGTGGATGATGATCAAAATAAACTATAATCTAAAATAGTGTAACAAAATTACTAAAAATGTGCATTATAAAGAACTACTAGCTCTAGTTAATGAGTTGGGATATATCTTCTTAAAACATTGATGATTTCTCAAACAAAGGTGCAGCAAAGATGAAGTTTAACCCATGTCCTACTTGAAAAGAGAGCACCAAGCCACCCAAAATTAGATATGCAATGAATAACTATTGTAAAAAGATGCAATCAACAAAAAATTTATATGAAGAAGGATGAGAATGAATTTCAATGAAAATAAATATAGTACATTGGACCTAACAACCCTTCAATTATCAATGCTCCTAATTTTATTAAATTCACATATCAGGAAATGATATTTACCTAGCATCTTAGATAAACTTTTCAAAAATAATAACCCCTTCAATCCTACTAGGAAGCTAATACAATTTATGTTTTCTAAATAGGTAATACCTTCAATGACATCTTATTATAGAAATGTTAAGTATATTATTATCATAAAGTTTGAGAAATAAACTATATATGTAGTTATTGGAATACATATATAACACAATAACTTAACTCAATTACATGTCACCAATGTTGTTATAAGTTTGGCTAATTTCATACCAACAAATGCATAGTTCCAATTACATAAAATTAGCTACACTTAAATTCTTATTTAAAAACATCATAAACTAGCAATTGCACCAAATGTTGCAAAAAATACGCCCTAAAATAATAGTATAGGAAAGAGTAGCATTAAATTGTTACTCTCATATATTGTTGCATAAAAGTCTAAAATCTCATACACTGTAGAATGGAGACTTTCATGTCAGCAAGCAGCTAAGGTAAAAATGATGGATGCAAGGTTTGATTTATATACTTCCAGAAAGAGACCTAGAGATTTGGGGTTTCACCATATAAGCGGTATTTTCTGGCTCAGTGTTTTTATTTTTTGATTTTCAGTTGATGATTGATTTATTTAGGGTTTTCTATGTAAAACTGTACAACTCTGCAAAGAAACAACAACAAATGTATCGGCAGATCTGGGAAAAACAAAAAGAGGAATTGCTAAAAATTAAAGAACTTTTGATAATAAAATATTAAAAATAACTGTTTCTAGAAAGGTACATCTGAAGCGCTACACATGTTTGTTGCGCCACATGAATCAAACTTTATTGAAAAAAAAAAAAAATATTTTAAAATATGGAAAAATAAATTACCAAAAATTAAAAAGTTTTCATTAATCAAAGTTTCGCTCAAAGTCACGTCGCAGGGGGAATCAGGAAGATGTGAGAAAACAGAGAAGAGGGATGGTAGTGAACTTTCATTTGGGTTTCATGGATGTAAGAAAAGTGCAATTTAGTTAAAATTTTCTGCTTATGAATAACAAAATGTTGTAACATAAATAATATATAACAAAAAAAATCATGTATTTTTGGAATAATAAAATAATTGTAACAAAAATAATATAGAACCAGAATTAGAACAAAAATAATATAAATAATTTTATGAAGTAAAATTTTAAAAGAATAATGGTAATAAACAATTAAAAATAATTTTATTAAATAATTAGTTGAGATCTATATTATTTATTTATGAGAAGAATTAATTCTCTTTTCACTCTAAAAGAAGTTTGCCTATTGTAAAAAAAAATAGGTTTCCTACCTCTAATCTATAAATTATCCAATATTTGTTGAAACCCCTCTTCCAAAAAATGTGTCCATAACTTAAACAAATCTCATAGATATTAAACTTTTTTACTGTAAAGGAAGATCTCTTAGTTGATCTATCTTTTATGTAAATATTTTTTCAAATCCTTTTTCCAATAAAAGTATGACCATAACAGAGTCTGGAAATCACTGATAATTTGACAAAATTAAACTGATATTTTGACCAAATCAAAATATTTAAATAACACAATACAACAATAATATAACAAAACATGATATTATAACATCTTTCATATTAGGCTGCTTCTCGAAATAATTAAAATTTGAAAATAATTTAAAATTGCTTCTCCAAATAATTAAAATTTGAAAATAATTTTAAATTCAATTGTAAATTAAATTTTGAAAAGATAAAATGAAAATATTATTTAATTAAAAATAATAAATGTTTATAAACATTGTACTCCTCTTTCAAAATCTCATATAATTCATAAATTATGTAAAAATTGGATCTCTATTCAACAAAATGTTATTTTCTTTTTTTTTTTAATATGCTTCTAGATTTATTCCATTGACCTTTTTAGCAATGTATCAAGTTCAATGTCATAAGGTGCATGAGTTTTCAATGTTTTTTTTTAAATGAAACTTTTTTTTTTAAATATTAATAAATAAAATGAGTTGATAAAATGATAAAATAATAAAATAAATAATATTATTAAAAATATAAATAAATGTTAAAGTATTAATAAGAAAAGTTTAATTTGATTTTAGATTTAGTTAGATAAACTACATTCCACATGAATACTATGAGTCAATACTATGGACTGTTTTTATAGTTTATTATTTTTTTTTTTGCATTTTGACCTAGTAAAAATATTCATTACAATATGTCAATCTTTTTATTTAATTTAGTTTTATTTTTATTTTTGTGTAATTTGACATAGTCTCACCAAAACCTAAAGAGGAATTGTTTTCAAATAAGAACACTTTACAGCAACTTAAAAATAACTCACAACTGACACCACTCTCCAAATAAAAATACAAAGCAAAGCAATACATTACACTAATATGTTTGAAACCCAAATCATTTACAATTCATAATCATTTCCAAATGGAACAACCACCATTTACAAGACATAATATTCATGCCCAAATTTAAAGCTTTCGCGCGTCTGGAAAGACCAATTTATTTGTCATAAGAGTTATGCATATCTAATAAACAAAAACGATATATATAAACAACTAGTAATAATAATAGTTTGATTAACAGAGACAATTTTCAACTTAGTAATATCCCTTCACAAAGAAGTAAGACACTGCCCTGAAAATTATTTCTGTATGGAACATAACGAAAAAGAGAGAGTTATGGCATTCAATTATTATTAAGCGATATATTCATATGGTGGCTACAATCACAAAAATGGAAACCTAGTAAAGAGAAACACAGGAAATGGAGTAAAGTCAACTTTTTTTCAAATCAACCATTGAAACAATAACCATTATTTTTTCTTAATAAGGAAAGTTTAAGACCATTATTTGTTGACGGTGTCTCTAATGTAGATGATGGAAATTCAAGATCCTTATTTGTTGTCTTCATTCAGCAGTGAGGTTGTTTCTGATGTAGACTCAGTTAGTGGTTCCACCACCAGCCTCAATCAGCATTGACACCACTTCCCGCATTGTTGGTCTGTCAGAAGGCGCCACACTGGTGCAGAGCAAAGCAACTTTTAATACCAGAACCATGTTATCAACAACCCTCCTTTGGCTCAGGTCTAATCGAGCATCAAACACTCCAGAAGTCAGTGGTGTTGTCTGAATTGAACTCCTTATCCAGGTCACAAGGTCTCCTCCCTGGTCAAGTGGTTGTAGAGGTTTTTTGCCCGTAATTAACTCGAACAAAACAACTCCAAAACTATAAATGTCACATTTTTCAGTGACTTTCATTGTATATGCATACTCTGGAAACCAGAGAATAAACTGTGTTAGAAACTCACCTCATTACAGTAGTAACAAAACTTTTGAAAGACTTTGCGCAAAGAAATCAAATAATTATAACACAGATTTTATTGGAGTTAATACATGTTTTTTTCAAATAAAAATAAAATATTCTTTAAATAAAAAAAATCTCTCTTATAATAATAATAAAAAAATACATATTTAATTAGTTGTTCATATGACTTACTATAATTTTATGTAAACTAATTAAAAGTAAAAAAGATATAAGAGTAAGATGTTTAAATCTTATGTTTTTCCAAATATTTTAACACATTATTTAAATAAATTATTTGAAGATCTATGTTAACTTATATGAATTTCTACTTCATATATATTTGTATGTTAACTTATATGAATATAGACTTCATATATATTTGAATATATATTTGAAGATCTATGTTAACTTATAAGAATATCGACTTCATATATATTTGAATATATGTGAAGTCGATATTCATATAAGTTAACATAGATCTTCAAATATATATTCAAATATATATGAAGTCTATATTCATATAAGTTAACATAGATCTTCAAATAATTTATTTAAATAATGTGTTAATATATATATATATGAATATCAACTTCATATATATATATATATATATATATATATATATATATGAATATCAACTTCATATATATATATATATATATATATATATATATGAAGTTGATATTCATATAAGTTAATATAGATCTTCAAATAATTTATTTAAATAATGTGTTAAAATATTTTTGTAAAGTATAAGATTTAAAAATTTTACTCATATATATAAAATCGTTAAAAGAAAATATTTGAATATTGTAAATAATAAAATCCAATGTATCTTATGAATAAAATATTATTATTATTATCCAATTTTAAGGTCACAGCCTAGTCAGACACCAAATTGGTGTATGAGGCCCCCTTGTTTGTGGGACAAAGGACCCACCTCGGCCTTAGCTGCAAGAATACAATTTAAACAATGAAAAATTACACATTGTTTTATTTCACTCTAAAATAATAAATTTGTTTTTAATGTATGGTATAATATACTCAACAATGCCATACCAATGTAGATTTGAAAATTTCAATAAAATTTAAAAAATTATTGGAATAACATATAGATATGAAGTTTTATTAAAAAAATTCTCATAAATGAGCAAGTTTACCATACCAATATACACATAGATTACTTTTGAAGAGGATTAAAGAGATCTATAATCATTTTAATAAATATGATTTAAAATATTAAACTCAAAAATTATAAGTCTATATGTAATTTGAGAGTGTAAACTTCTATGATCTATATCATATTAAAATAAATCTTCCAGGAAATCACCTGAGAAATTTTAGAACCAACGCGTTCCGAATTTTATAACCGACATTAAGTAGTTCGAAACACATCGGTTCTAAAATTTCTCACGTGATCTCCCGGAAGATTTATTTTTTCTATATGTAATGTCAATGTAAATTACACTTCCAAAAAACATGGGACTTGGAAAATGTGCATAGATTCAAGTGTATTGAAAAATGTCATTGTTGCTTTCTCAAGGGTAATTATTTCCATACCACCCTCCAATAATTATTTCCATACCACCCTCCAATGGGCGTGGTGTATTATTTGGATGAGTTCTTTTAATAATATATTCTTATTCAAATTTGTTTTTCTAGTTCTTCCATTATAGACATGATAATCTAGTCTTTCTCTCATTAATTATATCACATGACTCTACCATACTATATCAACTCCTATGTCTTATACTTGAGATGTTATGTACATTTCACATCATGCATGAACATTATTTTACACAATGTGTTATGTTCTTGTGTGTGAGTTTCTCCCTTAGACATGGCATGATGGTTTCCTACCTAGTTGTGAATGTAATAAACTTTAGGTGTTATCTAATAACACATATTAACAATAAATCATTTATTTATTTTCTCTCATTGTACTATGAAGGGCATAATTGTCCTTAACTAAGTGTCCTCAAGACTTAGGTCAAATCATACTACTAAGAATATAGTTGAGTTAGCATACTTCATATCATAGCTATACTTGAAACTTTCTATTTTTCCCTTTTACCTCCCAACTCATTTCATTAAAAGATATTAATCGCATTCACATTTGGCTTATAAAAGTTTTATCCAACAAGGTCTAGTTATGTAAATTGAAGGACAATGTAAGTCAAAGATAGATTAATCCAAATGGTTGACTTGAAGAGCATGAAAAGTTAGAAAATTTAAAGTGATAAAGCTAAATATGTGCCACCTTCTTAAAAATGCCCTTACCTCTAAGTCCTATGCTAAAAATGAGAACTAAAAAATAAAGGAAAAAACAATATAAAAAAACATCGATGTAGTAACTCTAAGTAGACTTGCCTCTAAAAAAGGTTTGCATGTACAAAATGAAGGTTCCTAGCTCGAGAAAACTGGATTGACTAGTTAGAAGATATTTAACATGCATGAATTTGAAGGTTAATACATGAAGTTTCTTTCCCCTTCCATAAGTTATTCCATTATCTTACCTATTTCCATGGAGTGACCGAGGAAATACTTCTTGACTTAGGAAATGGAGCATGTAATGAGAGTAAGATTGTACCACCATGGTAAACATATGAAAATTATAAAATTAACTTATGTTATGATGTCGTTGGAAGAGATCAATTATTATGCATTGAATAATAAGTTGTGTTGACACTTGATTTACTATTATAGATGGGTCTTCCACATTCATATTGACGAACTTGCATAGGGATCCATGATATTTCCTTGGTATCCAAGTACTAGCATTCACAAAAATATGTAAACATCAAGAAATTCATTGCACTTTTTAGGATCCATGTGATGTAGGAGCATTAGCTCGGGAAAATACTTTGTATTTTTATTAAACCTAGGGGTCTCATGTTTTTGAGAAAATATTAAATTTATGTAAATATTAATAGGCTTTTTGAGTGATTAAATTATATTTTTAATTAATTATTGTGAGGATTTGTAAATGTTCCCAAAATAATTTGGAGAACATGAGAGAATTAGATTTTAGATATCTGAGAATTAATTATGAGCCTAAGTTATAATTAGTTTCAAGGTTTTAGGGATAAAAATCTAGATTTTCAGGGTGTTGAGATATTTGAGATATTTGAGGACTTTGTTGAGTGATTAAAGGGATTTGAACCTAAATTGGTTCAATTCAATTTGTATAAATTAATGAGCCTCAAATTCCAAATAGATCAGAGAAGAATAGAGAGAGAGGTGTGGTTTGGACAGCAAAGTTTGTCAGCCTACGAGCTTTTGTAAAAGGGCCATTGATTGAAAATATGGCCATGGATGAAGAGGATTTTTGTAATTAATTACATTTGGTTATATCGATGAGAAATTTGCTTTCTGTGTGAAATATATGTGTTCTTGGTTGAATTTGGTAGAAATATGTTTTGATAAACTTTGTGATAGAAAAAGCTCTGTATATAAAGGAAAAATCGATGTTGTTTAATATCGACTTGGTGGGTTGAAGGTTTGTAGATGTTATGTTCGAGAAAGCGCACAAATTGAAATGAAATTCCATATAACAATTGCCAAGAATTTGATTGGAAATTTGAAAGCCATCGATCATGAATTTGAAGGCTTAGCATTTAATTGAAGAAAATCTACAAGATATCATATTTTAAAACGATCTTAGCATCGAAATTGAAGTTACACGAACGCCAGAATGAAGGACGCAGATAAAGCGAGTTGGGATGTTTTGATTGAATGTGTGTAGATCCGTGTGAAGGTTCAATAACAAATCGATGTGTTTTAGCTTTTGACAAGAGTGTAAGTGGTGTCAACATCTAAATAGTGTATATGGTTAATCTGGCATCGATTTGTTGTTAACTGAACTAATAACAATGCTGCGTTGATTTTTGCAGGAGTAAACACAAGCGATTCGAACCTAAGCCAATTATGGTGTGTGGTAAAGCGTATAACATTCAGAAAGTGCAGACCTACGTTGAAGCAGTGGAACGCTTTGCCTGAAGCTGAAGAGTGTGATGACAATCATTGATTTCCAAGTTTTGTTGGTTATGGAGTGTACACAGGGGAAAATTATGTGTCAAAACGATTCTTACAAGTGTTGTGTCTCATATGAAAGCCTGTAAGTGTAAAAATTGATTTACAGTTAGTATTGATCACTGAATGGTGTGAGCATGTCCAACAATTGTATACTCACGTTTGGCAGTGTACCTGAAAGTAATACTTTGTTCAAAATCTGTGATCGATTGTTGTTTGTTTGTAAGCTGAATGAAATTCCGTTGGAGATCGATTGTTGGTTGTTTGTAAGCTGAATGAAATTGAGTTGGAGAGAAACTGATTGTTAAAACGCTGTTGGATGAATTAATACGAGGAAGTGGCTCCAACTTAATGCAATTGAGGTCGATTCAAGCTGTGGAATCGAGCTAGAAAGAAGTGATAGAGTTTTGGTTTGAACAAAGTGAAAAGACGTTGAAAACCAGTGTTAACGCAATCAGAAATAGAAGTCTTGAAGGAAGCAAGGAATAACAAAGGTAAAGTAATGAGTTCGGTTGAAGAATAGGAATGTCAAGGGTGAATCGTTCCCAATGCCGTTGGCGTGGAGGAAAGGTAAGTTAATGCGTGTGTCAATTGTTGTTGATATTTGATCAGAGCCTGAGTTTATGAAATTTTCATAGCTGAAAATAAATGGGTGAATGCGTTGGTTTTGCTAGCCAATATCAAACTTAGAAGTTTTAAAGGGCGCCTGTAGATTGGAGTTGGAAGATCGAAATTTAAACCAAATCAAAGGTTTGTTGAACATTTAAATTAAAGACCATGCATTACTTGGATTGATAGAATATGAATTTCCATATGGAAAAAAGAGAGTGGTCATCCTATTAAGTTGAAGAGGAACCTTTACATAAATAAATGTTAGTGAAGAGTCATCTAGTTGAGAGTATGATTTGGTTTCTAGAGGCTATATGAAGCGGGTTTTAACCATAGATTTGAATTATGGTTTTCATAACCATGAGATTGTAAATGAAAGAGAAAGCTTCCGCTTATGAAATGGCTATTAATCATAGTAAAATGATGTAATGGGTTTATAACCATAATGAGGGATTTAAAAAAGGAGCTTCCGCAAGTTGTAAAATGTTGAGAGTGCCCAGACTTAAAGTTTTAGTTGGGTATAAATATAAAGATGCATTTTATATGCATAGCATGGGAGAGATTCTGGGTTTTGCAGGGTTCTCCTGCATCACCATGACATTGCATTGGGATATGTTTCACTACTTAAGGATCCATGATAGTATGATAACATCGTTTTCTAGGTGTGTACCCATCACTTGCACTCTAGTAGCATATGGAGTAAACATGATACTATTGGGGTGGTCACAACATGATATCCTAGCACACATGTGGATCACACCTCTTTTGGACCTTTTTCTCTCACATGGGAGTGATTATTAATTGCTTATATGGGCTAGTTGTGGGTGAACACCTCTCCTAAGTGCACTCTTTATCCTAACTAACATGTGTGAGGTTTTTAAAGCCTTTGAAAAGGGTGAATTTTATGTTTTATTATCTATTCAGATGTGTGGTGGTTCTAGAGCCTTCCACAAGGGAACACATCATATCTCCTTACTTCTCACATGTGTGAGAGTCCTCTTGGTTTTTTTTCAATGGTTTGAGAAGGGTTCTCAAGGTTTCTCTCATGGTTTTGACTTCAGAGATGGATTTTGACCCTTGATTGAGGAGTACCCCCATGATTGAGGATTTTTTGTAACCACTTATGATGTTATCCAGTGGTTTCACTTGGGAACAAGGTATTTGTCTCATGCTTTACTTAAGCACATGGTATGACCACCTTATATTATTTATATCACATTGTATCTCATGTATGGTTTTAGGGAGTGCCTCACATATATAAAATGGTGCCTCCCTCATTTATTGTGGTTAGAAACTCATTGGAGAGGATTACTTTCTCAATATTGGTTTGGTAAATTCTCTATTTTCATGACTTTCCTAACATGATTATAGAAAGGTCTAGTTATGCATGTTTTTATTCAATTAGGAGATATTACAAAACAACAATGCAAGTGAGTTATGAATTTATTCTATTTCATTTATTTGTTAAATGTCACGCTAGGTCTAATATATTAGGGGTGAATATCATAGGGTTTAATTCCTTACCTAGTTCTATCTTTAAAATTTTATTTTACATAATACTCAGGGTAAATTCATTAGGATTAACCCCTCTATGATTCTTACATAGTTCATATTTCTAGGTCTGATGCTCACTAAGTAATATTCCAAGATGTATGGGGAATTCAAACACAAATGGTAAGATGATAATTACTTAAATAATAGCTTAGACCATATATATCCCAATGTGTTAGAAATAATATCACATAGTAATAAAATCAACATGAATTCAGAAATAAAACATAGACTAAAACAATATAAAACATACATCAGTATGTGTGGTTCACCCAATTTGGTCTACATCCACAGAGAAATAATGTGTCCTTTCTTTTATTCAATCCAAGAAAATGAAGTGATACAACCTGTAACACATCCAATACATCATCCTCTTTTCTTTCTCATAGTATCCTCACTCTCAATGACAATGCTCTCTCAACAATAATACATTTACAATACAAGTTGCTGATAAAAGAAAGGTTTCCCTCTAGCTCAAAAAACCTTATAATATAAGATTTATATACATTCAAATTTTAGGCTCTCTTTTCCCAACTATGTTGAATCTAATATACTTTTTTTAACATACAAAATTAATGTACATTTTTTCATCATACAAAACTAGTATAATTTTTTTCTTTAATTTTAATATTTTTGTATTATTATTAATATTATAATAATATTATTCATAGATTTGATTTATCATAGAATTACAAGGTTATCTTTTTATTTATTTCGATTTCATATGTATATATGTGTAGATATTAACTTATAATTAATTTGAAATTATAATATTAAACAAAATGAGATGAATATATAATTTAAAAATAAATATATGAAAATATAAAAATACAATATTTATTGAAAAATGTGTAAAGACATGAAGATTATGTAAGGATATGCATTGTTTCTTTAAAAAAATATGAAATGACAATAATAATATTTTATTTAAAAAGTGTGAAATGACGTTTATTATTAGTACTTTACTTTATGACTTTAAAAGTACTTAGAGCACTACCATGGTTAACCATGAGTTTTTATCCACCATTGAGAATGTAAAAAGTAAGTACCTTTAACTCAAGCAATGCCACCTCAACCATTGAGGATGATGTCATCCCCTAAAATGTGGTTGGTTCTCATAAAATGAATTTTGATTGTACATTTTCCTTAGGAGGCCCATTTTAGACCTCGAAATTCCCCTAATGTGTGACGTCATCTAACGCTAGACGACCATTGCCCCCCCCTACTTCTGTAAAAACCCTTCCCGCTCCATATTTTTGAATTTGATTTTTGCTTTCCTGGTGAAAAATTGTAGAAATTTATAGAAATTTTATATCAATGAATTCAATCCGATCTTATGATGTACTAAAACAAGATACTAAATCCTTCTACAATATTTTTGGAATACAAAACACGATCGCTCAATCACATGCAAGTAAAAGAAAGAAGTAAATCAATCGCACAACACAAGATGATCTTGGGGAAAGCAACTACTCAAAACCCCACTATCATATATTGTATAAAGTCAAGGAATCATGAAACAATAAAATGCTTAATCTCTCATGAGATTCTCCAGCACTCAGCCAATTGTCTCTCGTTGATCTAGGAAAAATTGGACAAACACATACCCAACTCTCAGCCTTCCTTCAACCTGCGTTGCTCACGCAATTCCTAAATAATTAGGCCCCTATTAAATAGGAAAATCAGCCTTCCTTGATTGCGCAATCTATCATGTCTTCCTCATGGCTTTATAATTTCACATGGGAAATTCTCTAAAAATACAACTGATAGTTATGTTCCCTTTAACCTTTGTCTCAACTGAGTCTTCCTCAGAACTAACATGCATGCAACTATTAATAGAAAATCACCAGTTATCTGATTGTTCACTACTTGTGAATTAAATCTAATTTAATTCATTGGACCTCTCACTAATTCATCACTTAGTTAGAGCTAGTTAAACTAATTTTAACTTAATTAATTGAGTTAACTGATTACTCTTGCACCCCACTAGTGCATTAACTACAACTAGATCCCCAAAATATTAGAATCACTCTACATGCCTCATCTTAGACCCTTAACTCGAATTTCTTGAGCTAACTGAGTCATCGTGACTTATTTAACTGATACAAGATGTTATGAGATGAAATTACAATTTATTGTCCAATTTATTTAAGGGAAAAATAAATTAGACACCCACATTCCTCACTAGTGTGTAACTAAAATTCCTCACTAATGTGTGGGCAATTTTTCTCCTTTTTGGTTTCCAATTTCACTATTTCTTGTTGCAAATTTCAACGCTCCCTCTCAACAACAAAGGAATTCAATCTATCTCGATCTGTTACCTTTGGAATTTTCTGCATGCAACACTTCTCTAGTGTTGTTTGCACCTGCAACTCCTAAAATTGAATAGACTCTGAACAACTGAATCAGTATAATGCATCTATCATCAGAGTCTTCTGACTGTTTCTAGCTACTACACCTGTCTACTGGACTGTCTGCGCTACTGTTGACATCTGCATCCATGTCCTCTACACTGTTGTCAACTCTGATATGCACTCCAGTATCCGACATTTGTCACTCTGATTTTTATCTTCCTGACATTTGATTGCAACAATCCAATCAATCCTTCCTGCTATTGTTGTACTCTGGGCTCCTCGTAGCCAGGTTCAATCCATGAGACACACCATCTCAATGGACCCTGCCCCACCTCTCACCTGGAGGTATAGCTGCATGTACTCCCTCTACCTATCTGGCTCGAAATTTCCCCCTCCTGAAAGTATTTTCTTCAGTGAACTCTTCCACTCGGTCTCCTCTCTTCTTCTCCAATTGTGGCTGCTCAATAACCTTTTGAGACTGCTTATGAGGCTGCATGTTTAGAGATAATTTCTCCCTCTCAACCACAAAGTCATTAACCACTTCTTTTCTCCTCAAATATTTACTGCATCCTCGACCTTGAGAGCATACAGGTTCTTAAATCTTACACCGATATATTTCACATGTCCTGTGGCTATGTGTTTAAGGAAAACCTTTAATTTTCTAAACATCACATCATAACCATAGTCTTCAAATACTGCTACAAAGACAAGATTCTTCCTTAGTCCTAGAACATACAAAACATCTGCCAGTCTGAGAGGGGAGCTAGACTCCCTCTGAAAGGTAATTGTACCTATGTCAGTCGTGCTATACCTCCCATCATCTCTAAACTCTATGTTCTGTTGGAGGTCCTTCTCCTCTAGGTCACTAAAGAGATCTCTATTCCCCGTCATATGAAATGAGACACTGTTGTCTAGATACCACATGCATCCCATTACAAAGCCGACCATGCATGCAATAAGAGTAAAATCAAGCTGTAACTGTGAAGCTAGCGCTTCACCCACTATAACTGCAGGCTTCTTCTTGCTTTCCTTATTCTGTGGAAAATTTGAGGCATCATGGCCATGCTCCTGACGGTGAAAAAAATTGATCTTGGACAAGTCTTTCTTGCCATCTTCGCCTTGGGACTTCTTTCCCTTGGCCTTTTTACTTTTCTGACTAATGCACAATCTTATTCTTTATTGGTGTCGGAGGTCTTGTCACTGGTGCTCCGCCTTATCTCTTCTATTACCAAGTCAGACCACAAACGCTCCCAATTTGGTAACTTCTCCCTCTTATTCACAGAGTCATGGTAACTATGTCAGCTCTTAGGAAGGCCTAGAAATGCTAGGATCACCAAATCATCTCGAGCTATTGTCACACCAACACTTCCAAGCTCATCTCAACATTGAGTGAACTTCGCTAACTATGTTGGTACCGTCTCGCCCTCCTCCATATTGATAATTATGAGCTTTTCCTTCAGTGCCAACTTCCTGTGGACACTGCTATTCTGAAACATATCTGTCAAGGCCTTCCACATAGAATATGGAGTTTCCTTCTCATGGAGAATCGAGACAATATGATCTCAAACTCCCTCTAACAAGATCCTTCTCGCCTTTGCTACCTTCTTTTGCCATGCATTAAGAAGTTGGCATCTGCTGTCGCAGGCTTGGGAATATCAGTATCTATGAATTCCTTCAACTCTTTTTCCTCCAACACTGTCTCCATCCTATCCTTCCATGCAATATAATTCAAATTTCCCTTGAGTGCATATTCGAGTCTCAAGCCATTGAAAGACATCTTGATCTGCTGCTGGATATTGAAGAATAGTCTGCAAATTTGAACTTGTTCAAGACAAACTCAATTTCTTCTCTTCTATTATGATTCCTGACGCTCTGATACCATGTATAAATTTATAGAAATTCTATATCAATGGATTCAATCTGATCTTGTGATGTCCTAAAACAATATACTGAATCCTGCTACAATATTTGCGGAATACAAAACACGATTGCTCAATCAAATGCAAGTAAGAGAAAGAAGTAAATAAATCGCACAACACAAGATGTTCTCATGGAAATAAACTGCTCAAAAACCCGAAATCATATATTGTATAAAGTCAAGGAATCATGAAACAATACACTGCTTAATTTCTCATGAGATTCGCCAGCACTCTGCCAATTGTCTCTCACTGATCTAGGAAAAATTGGACAAACACATAGCCAATTCTTAGCCTTCCTTTAGCCTGCCTTGCTCACGCAATTCCTAAATCATTATGCCCCTATTAAAGAGGAAAATTAGCCTTCCTTGATTACGCAATCCATCATGGCTTCTTCATGGCTTTATAATTGCACATGGGCAATTATCTAAAAATACAATTGATATTTACGTTCCCTTTAACCTCTATCTCAACTGGATCTTCCTCATAAATTATATGCATGTAACTATTAATAGTGAATCATCAGTTATTTGATTGATCACTACTTGTGAATTAAATCTAATCTAATTCATTGGACCTCTCACTAATTCATCGCTCAGTTAGAACTAGTTAAACTAATTTTAACTCAATTAATTGAGTTAACTGATTACACCTGCACCCCACTAGTGCATTAACTGCAACTGGACCCCCAAAATATTAGAACCACTCTACATGCCTCATCTTAGACCCTCAAATCTAATTTCTTGAGCTAACCCAATCATCATGACTTAGTTAACTGATACAAGTTGTTATGAGATGAAATTACAATTTATTGTCCAATTTATTTAAGGGAAAAATGAATTAGACACCCACATTCCTCACTAGTGTGTAACTGAAATTCTTCCCTGAATTTCCTCACCAATGCGTGGGTAATTTTTGTCTTTTCTAGTTACCAATTTCACTGTTTCTTGTTGCAAAATTCAGCAAAAATCCTCCCTCCGTTCATATGTTTTGCAACGCCACTCGCTCACCAAGATGGTCCATAACTCCCCTCCAACATCGTTTTCAGCTATCACCAGGTCAATCATGTAACCTGTTATTTCCCCCCACCTGAAAATTGTTTCAATATTTCTTAAAAATGAAGAAAGCGCCCCCCTAGACCCCCAAAGTGCAAGAATTAAAACCCTCCTCCAATGTCAAACCATTTGTGGACACATAGTCACAAATTTAAGAACCCCCTTATTCTAACCGTCTGGTATACCCACAGTTCAACTTGTATGGAAACCATGTTAGAGGATAAGACCCATTTTGGGTAGTCGAATCAAGTTTATACTACCAAATTTCCCCTTCATTGTATTATTTCCCTGAGTTCATCTCTTGGTTAATTGTTGCATACATAGAATAAAATAGTGTTTTGTCTCTTCCACTAGGGCCAACATCCTTGAGGAGACCCCATAATTCATCCAAAAAGCTCTGATTTACCCAAGATCCCCTGAACCCTAGCAATTCACAGAAACCACTTTGGTCTATAATTATACTACCCTTTCAACTATTGAGAACTAATCTTTTCTACAAGTGGTCCTTGCCCCTGGCTTGCAGTCCTTGCCCATTCCTGATAGCATACCAATAATTATCTTTTCAGAGTCTGTACAACCTATTTTGTCTCTAATTTCTCATATTTGGGGATGATACTGGAAATATGGCCAGTAAATCCTCCCTAGGGTTTCTAAGAGAGATGATGCAACCAAACCACCTGTTTAACATACCTTCTTACTTAATTGGGTCCATAAAATTCCAACTACGCCATTTTCCTACCACCTCCTACTTCAGATATTATTTCCTATTGTTTTATTTGTTTGTATACACTCATGTGGATGAGTTTGAATTCCCGGGTCTTAGTCTGATGGCCCCAAACAAGAAGAGGAATTCTATTTTTGATTGGGATGTTGTTGTTAGGTGGAGACCAGATAATGATGGCTATTCCCAATTCATATCCTCCAACATGGCCATTGCTTATAAAATTATTCATAATTTTTCCCCTCCAAGAATCATCCCCAAGAAAAAATAAATCCTTCAACTTAGAAAAGACACCAAGGTGGGAGACTGGTATCTGTTTGAGGATTACACAAATATTAAGATTTATGGGTGTGAGTTTCCTGCTTATCGCTTGCCTATGTTCATGCCAATGAGGATATTCGCGTTGGAATTCACCAGATAGGGTCTCAATGTGGACCAAGTCCACTTTGTCCCTTCCAAAAAGTGATACATGTTCAAGTTGGGTAAGCCTATAGGCCCTTTTATTGTTAACTCCAGACAGGCCTTCCTGACAGCTAAGGAATTACTGAAAAAAATGAATTTTGATATGGGAGATGTTTGGTATTATGATCTCACGGTGTCATTGCAAAGAAAATGGAAAGCATAAAGGCTTCAAATTATGATCATGAATGTAGGCCTGAGATTGAATGGAAGGCTAACCTTGATTCATGGCCCATTAACACAGATATGGAGATCGAGAATCCAACAACAAAGGACAAGGTGTAGAAAAGGACTGTTGATGAAACATGGGATGTGGAAATGGAAGATGTACACATAAAAAAAAAAGGAAAATACCTGAGAGATAGAAGAATATTGATACTAGGTTAGTGGAGACAAAACCAGAACAACCAAGCTTCCAGGTGACTTTGGAAGACTCACTACAAAATGTTGCCTCTTCATCCTCGGAAGTAGCCATTCTGAGTTCATCAGGAAGTGCTTCTGAGCCTAGTTGGCTTGCTAGAAAAGTAATTGAAGAAAGGAACAAGAAGATCATGGAATAAATGTAGCAAAAAATGGAACCACATTTAGTCCCATACCAGACCAGACTCTTGGCTTCTATGGACTTGGAGAGAAATCGAATGAAATTCTCGTTGCATCACCCACTAGCACAGTCATTACCTTCGGGCTCCCAATTCAAGGCTTTGGATGTTTCTTTAGACTTGGCGAGTGTCCCTCTACCTGATAAGATCAATGTCCACAGGAAAGTGGGAAAGATTGTACAATGAGATTAATCAAAATGCTATGACCATAAGCAAGGCTGAGAAACTATTGGAGAAGGTTGCAATGAGATTAAAGCATGAGAGAGCTAACTCCATTTCTTTGCATATGTAGAATTATAGTTTCAAGGAGTTAATTGTGAAGTTGGGAGTGAATCCATAGGATAATGTTGCATTTGAGGCCCTTCTCCAAGGCTCGCAAACATAGGTTTGGGAGTTGAGACACAAGCTAAATATTTCAGCCAGTGAACATGTGCAGTCCAAGGAATTTGCACAGGTAGAGGAAGAGAAAGAGATCTTGGAGTAAAAGTTGATAGATAGAAACAATGAGGTGGTGTCTCTTAAGCAACAGTTAGTAGAACTTCAACAGAGAATAGACACTCACATTTGTGCAGTGCTTGTGCATGAGAACCATCATAATCCCACAAAACAACTTACAAAGAGCCTCACTGAGCTTGAGCTCTCAGAAGGGGAGCTCAAGAAAGTTCAGAAAGACTTAGACACTGCCCAACGAGCCCTAGCACAAAAATAAAATTAGCTCGAGACCGCTAGGACTAATGAATATCTGATCAATAGGAACCTACAAGCGGCAAATCAGCAGATCTTTGAGCTTAAAGGAAAACTGAAAGGAAGTATGTCCCTCCTGTAAGATAAGCAGTTGGTCTGGGATGAAATAATAGATGAAATAAAAAAACAACTCGTAGCACATAAATCTAATGGATGAGCAGAAGATTGTGATCAAGGATTATGAGTTCTTCATCCTAGCTGCTAAGGATGAAGGTGAAATGAATTCCCATATTTCCAAGATATTCATACAATATGTAAATGAGAAGACACTTAGTGAATTGAGGGTTATAGATGTGGTGGATAGGGTTTCTTTTATCATGGATATATCCAAATTAGTTTAGAAGGAGGAGGTTGGGGCCAAAGCTAAAGAATGCCTAGACGTGGTGTTAAAAGATGTTGATTCCTTCAACTCAGAATTTGAGGAGAGAGTTCGAGTTGGGTTGCCTAACTAATGGGATTTTTTAGGAGTGATGATCCCATGGGAAAAACACAATCAGATGTTAGTAGAGGCCAAGATCGAAGTGGATTCATCTCATGACAAGACTTCCACCCTGAAAGGTCAAAATGTGGTTAATCATATGAGAAGAGATTTTCAACTGTTAGGATTGGAGAAGACCTTGTTCCGTCCCAGGTTGAACTATGCAGGGCTTAAAAATATCAAAATCACATATCAACGTGGTGTTAAAAGATTTTGATTCCTTCAACTCAGAATTTGAGGAGAGAGTTCGAGTTGGGTTGCCTAACTATTGGGATTTTTTAGGAGTGATGATCCCATGGGAAAAACACAATCAGATGTTAGTAGAGGCCAAGATCGAAGTGGATTCATCTCATGACAAGACTTCCACCCTGAAAGGTCAAAATGTGGTTAATCATCTGAGAAGAGATTTTCAACTGTTAGGATTGGAGAAGACCTTGTTCCGTCCCAGGTTGAACTATGCAGGGCTTAAAAATATCAATATCACATATCAACGGTTCTTTCATGCTCCTCTACCAACTCCAATGTTGTGGAAGGGATGTGAACAGTTCATCAATCCTCTAGTGCTCCAGATCATTGACATAGTGATGCTGCGTCCTGAAGTTGTCTATCACGAATGAAAATATTATTGATTGTGTTGATCATGAAACTTTGATATTTTATGTTTTATGTAAATATTTTATTTTCAGAGAGTCAATGGAAGTTGGTTAGGATTCGCCTAGTACAACTGTTCCACTAAAGCATGCTGATATTTTTGTTATGATGATTCATTAACAAATCAAGAAAGAATATTTTGTAATGGGTTCTCTTCCTGAGGCCCTATAAAAAAAATTTATGATACAAAACCCAAGGTTCCAAATTTTGTTTCAAGAGGGAAGCTCTGCAAATTATAAATGAAATGTATACCCTGTTGAAGATTAATGAAAGCTTTTTGTGATTCCGGCTCATATGAATATGTGGTATGTATTTTATTTTGTGTTTGTTACATATACCTTCACTCTTCTTCTCATATTACATGTAATAATAGTTTTTGGATATGTTTTTATGAACTCATGGATTCATCTATGTCTAATGTTGATTTCATATGCCTATGTCTGATAAGAATTATTATCCTTGATATGCGCTCCATGTAACTTAGCATATCATTCAGATGCATTTCTCATCTACTTCATGTTGAATTTCAATGCACTAGATTCCTAATTTAAGCCCTGTGCATTTTTTTTCTTTCCTTCATAATTATTCTCTCCAATATACTAAAATGACTAATAAAACTACATGCTCATGTAATGTTGGCCATTGGAGCTGGACCTTACTGCTTCTATAAGTATTATTTTTCAAATAGATTTGTATTTCTCTTCTTAAAGAATATTTTGAACGAATTTTGACTTAAAATGTAGTTAAATATTGAGTATATGTGAACAATTAAGACATATCCTGGAAGCACTCATCAATATGTCCTAGGCACTGGTATCTCTTCAACCCAGACGTTTTCTCTAGGAGCTGTAACATCTTTTGGCACCGTTGCCGGAGACGAATCAAAACATTTTCCCTGGGTACTACATTTGTGCACCCTTTGGTTAGGTGAGAAGAAAGGGGTGTGGGTTGAAGATCTCTCACCTTGGAGACTCCACTATTTGAATCTAATTTTTAGCATGTTGGCTTTCAAAATACCTCACAGTCGCTCTGTGATCTGTTTTTGAAAACTTGAAGGTTTTATGAATTGCGAAATATTTTTTTTTGTCTTTTAGGAAATTAGGCAAGTTGGAAAAGCACATAAATTAAGTGTTTTTAACTCAGTTTGCAGCATAAAAATATAGAAAATAATACCATAAACAATAACAAAAGACAACAAAATGATGGAGGAGTTCACCCCTCCTGGGCTATATCTCCTGGTCCAACTTCAAATACTGGGCCTCTTTTATTAAGTGCTCAAATATGTGATTACATGAATTTTCAATGTTCATAACGAAAAAATAATGTCTCCAATGGGTCCAAAACAGTAAAAAACCCTAAACTAGGCTCTTGTTGGGCTCAGTCTAGCCAAAAATGAAGAAGTTATGCGCTAGTGAAGTTTTGTTGCTAACTGATCTACAAACTGCACTGGTCTTCTAACCATCCTATGAATCTGTCTTTTCTAGAACCACTGAGGACAAATTCACTCGACGCTAGTGAAATTCGCGCCGGATTGGGTGCAATTTGTTGCTAGTTTTACATGCAAAATGACCCCCCATGAGCAGAGAGATTGGACCACGTGGCATCATATCCGTTGTTAGATCCAGGGTCGGGCCAATTGTTTAACTACGCAGTTAAACTTTCTCTCTGACTATGGTTAGGTGGTGGTTTTACCATAGTTTTGGGGTTTGTTTTAAATTTCTGCTCCAAACTTTAAACTCTAACCATGCTCCAGAGCTGCGGTTGGGTTACACGTAACCGTGGTGAATCTAACTATGCCTTGGCTGTGGTATGTGGTGTTAACCCGAGGCTTTGGGGTCGGGGTTAAGCCCAAGCCCTCGACACCCTGCCTATAGTGGTTAAGTCCCACCAGCAGCACAACGGTAACGCATTGCACTGCCACTCTATCAGTCTTGTGTTCGAACCTCTAGGAGGCTCATTCGACCAATAACCAAAATTTTACGACACAGTTGGGAGGCCACATGGCAACCATCCATTGGTCCATGTGGCTTCCACCCATTGGTCCACTTAACCACAAACATTTAACCAATCAAAATGTAGCATCCACGAACCAATCTAGAGAGGACACTTAGCAACATTCCATTAGCCCTAGAAATACAAACACATTTCCCAGTCAGAGTACCTGACCAACCTGCAAATTTTTTTAGCTGTTTAGGAAAACGATTAGAATGTGATATTGGGAGCATACAATATTGGTTTTGAGCAGTTCAAGTTGCATTAGATTCAAGGAAACAATATCTATGTTTTGGCACCGATTTCGACACTTTTGAAAACTTTGAATTTTGAGCACTTTGTTGATCCACTAGATCATTCCTCCCCACTGGAAGCTTTTAGATCTCCAAAAGATCATTTTCAGTCAAAAAATATATGAGGGTACAGTTCCCTCACCCTTCCAATCTCAATCCATTTGTCTTTGCTTTAATTTTTCCCTTTGAGCCCCACACGAAGGTACTCCACATTCCCTCGTTTATAATTTCTTGTTTTCCTGTCAAGGATGGTGTATTTTTGCAATTATTCAAGATATTCAAGAGATAAATCTTCAATTGAATGAATATGAACATTCTCTCCTTGATATTCAATTAAAGGAGGCTAATACAATCTCAAATTTTCAACATTAACAACTGCATAGACTTGCATATATGGAGGAAAATCTAACCTAAAGTCATTATTACCAATCTTTCATAAAAGCTTGAATGGACCATATCTGATTGGTTTCAGTTTTTTACCTTCTCCTTGGATTCTTTCCTTGCTAATGTGAAGCAAAACTTAATCTCCCACTTGAAAATCATGATCAACACGATGCTTATCATATATTGTATTGTACTTGTCTTGAATATTTTCCAACTGTTCCTGAACCGTCTGATGCACCAATTGAACTTGTTCAATGAATATTTTGGCCTTTTCTATGTCACTATGTCCATCAATAACAACATATTTCCCAAAGATAAAATCTAAAGGAGATTTTGGTAAGTATCCCAAGCGTGCTTCAAATGGCGATGTTTGAGTTGAAGAATGGTTGGCCTGGTTGTAAGCATGTTGAATGTAGTGAAAATTTTCATCCCACAACTTAGGATGCTTGCTGCAATAACCACAAATAATATGTATTACCATTCTTTTCACCACTCTTGTTTTTCCATCTGTTTGTAGATGTAATGTTGTGCTCTTTTTCAAATTGGTGTCCATGAGTCCCCATAAGCCTGATCAAAATTCCCGAAAAAGTGAGAATCTCGATTAAAAAACAATGGACTAGGGTAACCCAAAATTTACCCATACATTTTGAAAGAACAACTGTGAATTCTATTAAAATATAACCTGCTTCTTACAAGGCATCAAAATACACATCTTGCTCTAACAATCCACAAATACATAAACATAATCATGAACTTTCCCAGACATAGGTAAACCTCCCACAAAATCCATAGAAACAATTTCCCATGGACGGAAAGGTACAAGAAGTGGAGTATACAATCCCAAATTTCTATTGCTAGGCTTACTAACAACACATAAAAAACATCCTCTTACATATCATGACACTTTCAATCATACAAGGCCAGTAGCAATACCTTTATAATTGTGCCACTGCCTTGCCTACACCAAAATGACCAACAATAAGAGAAGTCTGCGATTCCCTTATGATGTTGACTCTTTCTCCCTGTGGAATACATAGCTTGCCAAGATGATACGACAAGTTATCATGCACATGATAATCTAATTCCTCTACCTGGTTACCTTGACACAAAGTTGCATATACATTCTTAAAATCCTCATCTAAAGCATATTTCTCAATATAGCTCTCATGCATGATAGAATTGTGCTTAAGAATAATGGATGCACTAACAATTGGCCTAGATAGCATGTCAATAACCTTGTTATAGATACCTTTTTTATACCTTATCACCAAGTGTAATTTTTGTAAGAAACCCATCCATCGGAACTGCCTCACTTGTTGTAGCTTGGCTCGTGATTGCAAGTATTGCAACAGTTGATGATCAGTGTGAATGATAGTTTCCTTATCGATCAAGTAATGTTTCCATTTTTTCACACTTTTCACCAAGGCATACAATTCTTTGTCATATGTAGGATAATTAATCACCACACCATTAAAAGTTTCAGAATGAAAACATATGGGCTTACCATGTTGCATTAAGACTGCGCCCGTGGCATATTCACTTGCATCGTTTTTTATCTCAAATGATTGTCTCAAGTCTGGAAGTGCAAGTATGAGTGTTGAATTGATTCTTTCTTTCAATGCATCGAAGGCTTTCTGTCGTTTTCCTACCCATTGAAAAACATGTTTAACACTTGCAAATGTATGTAATGGAGCTGCAATGGAAGAAAAGTTAGAAATGAACTTTCTCCAATATTGGGTTGCTCCTAAGAAAGTTCTAACCTTTGTCACAGTCTTGGGTTTTGGACAATTCAAAATGACTTCAACCTTTGAGGGATATATCTTTAACTCACTGCCTCCAACAATATGACCCAAGTAGACTAAAGAAGTTTTCCAAAATTCACATTTAGACATATTTAAAAATAACTTTTCCTTCTTTAAGACATCTAATACTTGCCTAACATGTTGGACATGCTCTTTACGAGACTTTTTGAAAATCAATATGTAGTCTAATTATACTATCATAAAATCATCAAGAAAAGGCCTTAAACATCATTCATAGCCCAAATGGCATAACCAACCATTCAAACAAACCTTTCTTTGTCTTGAAGGCTATCTTCCAAATGTCTCCTTCAACATTTCTAATCTAATGATAGCCACTCCTCAAGTCCAACTTAGTGAAATAAACAACATCTTTCAATTGATAAAGTAAATAATAAATTATAGGAAGAGGGCAACGGTTCTTTACCGTAATTTTTTTCAAGGCTCTAAAGTCCACACACATGCACCATGTACCATCCTTATTTGGCACTAAAATAATAGGTGACCCGCATGGCGATGTGCTTGATCTGATGGCCCCTTTATCAAGCAACTCTTGGATTTGTTTCTTGATTTCTGCATTTTCCATGACTGACATCCTATACATGCTGTAGGTTTTAACCCTGAACATAAATTATCTACACACGAATCTTATAAAAGAAAATAAACAATAGCAAGAGCATAAAACATAAAATAGATAAACACAGAGATTTTCCCCTGGATCCCAAATCGGGACAACCAGCTTGATTTTTCATTATATTCCTTTTAGTGTTACAACACATATATATACATGCTGAAGCATACATAAAACCCAATCCATTAACCCTGGATTAGAACATAACCGTAGTTACCTTGACCGGATCTACAAAATACCAGGGGTCGAAAACCATCGTACCCCAAAAAACCATGTGCAAACTCATGCAAAAAACATGGGTGGGTTCGCCTATGAGTGGGACCGCACACCAAAAAAAAATTCACCAGGGCGTGTTGAGTCCCAAATTTGCATCTTTTCCATACCTTTTTCACTCACCTAAACTTCCCAAATTGTCAATATCATGTGCAAAAGAGCATCTAACATGGTTTTTAATTATATTTTTGTGTTTTCTATTTGATCTTCATTCGAGTGCGGAAACTTGCCACTTTCGCCCATTCTTTCTTTCATGACTATTTTGTGAAACTCTATGCTACAGGTGTCTACAAGGAAAACGAGCCACATGGGCAGGTCAGGAATGACGTGGACATGGTTCGTGTCCTATTGGTTCAAGCAAACTCATCCAAACAAGCCGCGGTCAAAAGCGTCCACATGGAAGTCAACCATGGAGTTTCATGTCGGCCAGACTCTGTTTCGTGTCACATACGGCCATACGGCCGTTTCTAAGCTTGCGGAGGTTAAATCGACATCTGTACAGGGTTCTAGAGTCGAATTCAAGCATCCACCTCTCGTAGATTTACTTTCCAACACGGCCATGCTCCTATATCCGTGGACGTAGTGGTCTACGTGCTCTCCACTAGCATGAACTTTAGGAGACAGTTATAGTTCGTTGTTATATATAATGCGTTTGCATACGCATATAGAGTTAGTCGATATTAGTGAATGTAGTCTCTGTTAGCTTTTGATTAGTCTGCTCTGTAGTGATTACGCTGCACTTGTGCCGTAACATTACCATTCTGTAATGACTGCTTTTTAATATGAGAAGACTCTGTTTTTCAACTTAATTCGTATTTGAAGACCTTTGCCAAGGCTGGAGTAGAGGGCCCCTGCTCAGCTAAGGTTTTGTGCATTAGTGTATAATTTTAATTTTATTTCATTGTGTCATAATCCATTCATATGTTCATATATTGCATTTGTTTCATTTCTGTTTATACACTTCCATAATTTCCATTTCATTTCTGTCTTTCATGTTTTATGTTGATAATCACTGATCAGTGTTCTTGTTTCAGGTTATAGATAGGCAGCCCGGGCATTTTCATAGCTTTTTGAATAGTGACATGGAACTAACATTGTTCTGCTGCTAATTTGATTTTCATAGCTTTTGTTTAATTTCAGTATTGCTTATCTGCTTCAGTAGTTAAATTTAGATATACTAATCTGCTCATAGCATCTTCAGTTGCCTCCGAAAGCCACAGCTGGACTGATGGTGAGGAATTGTATTATGAAATGTGTAGTTTAGTATTAGTTTCTTTTCTGCAAATTTAGATATATTAAGTTGCTCATAGCATCTTCAGTTGCCTCTGAAAGCCACAGCTGGACTGATGGTGAGGGATTGTATTATGAAATGTGTAGTTTAGTATTAGTTTCTTTTCTGCAAATTTAGATATATTAAGCTGCTCATAGCATCTTCAGTTGCCTCCGAAAGCCACAGCTGGATTGATGGTGAGGGATTGTATTATGAAATGTGTAGTTTAGTATTAGTTTCTTTTCTGCAAATTTAGATATATTAAATCATGCATGACATCTTCAGTTGCCTCCGAAAGCCACAGCTGGACTGATGGTGAGGGATTGAATCATAAGTTTATGGTTTAGTATTTAGTTTACTTTCTGCAAATTAAATATTAGTTACTCAAATTGTTTATGATTACTTCCGAAAATCATAGCTAGACTAATGATGAAGGATCAGAAGATAAATTGATGTAATATGATTTAGATTTATTTTGTTGCAATTTTGAATTTCCTTAAGCATAGTTTCTTTTATGTTTAGTTGGCAGCAAGAATAGTTTAGTTTTCATGCTCAATAGTTCATTGTTTTGATTTATGAGATTAGCAACACCTTTTCATTTCAGCAGCACATTTTCATTTTCTTACAAGTCTTGTCATTGTAAATTTCAAATTGTTTTTTTAAAGTTTCAAGTTCGTAAATCATTATAGGGGATATCACTTCCTTGAACAAACATAACCAAACTTGTTTTCATCTTAGAATTTCCATTTCACCTTAGAAAACCAAAAACGACAAAAAGTTAAGAAATAGGTTATCTTGCACATATAGTGCGCCGCACTTCATCAGCTTACGATTCCCGGATTGACAAATTAAATGAAGCAATTTAGGACACACTAAATTGACCAAACATTTTGGCGCCGTTGCCGGGGAAGTGTAACTAGGTAGCCAATTTCTTAAAAAAAAAAACATAAAATCATAAAAGAAGGGAAAACTTGATAACATCTTGAAGTATGCTCTCCTCTTGCACCTAGTGTGATCTGGAGGATCAGAAAAGAGAGTTATTGGTTTAGTAATTTCTTAAGTATGCTCTCTTCTTGCACCTAGTGTGATCTGGAAGATCAGAAAGAGAATTATTAGCCCAACTTTTTTTTTTTTTAAATAAAAAAAATGACATGCATAGAGCAAGAGATTCTAGGGGAAGGTTTATAGCTAAAGCCAAGAGTTCGATTTTCACAACTCCATCTTCTTCAAGGCATAGACCAGATTCACCATCATCTACCCCTAGCCTTAAGATTTTTGGAAGTCAAAGAACAGCTGAATTAGAGGATTCTCCTATACCACCTACTAAAACCCACTTAGAAAACAAAGAAACTTTCTCTCATCCCTCCTTGGTAGAAGAACTAGAGGACTATAAGGACTCTAAAGAAACTATCATGGCAGAGGAAGTAATAAATAGAGGTGGAGGTAGAAGAGGAGGAAACAATGGAGACAACAATGGTGAAGGAAATAATGGTAGAAATAGGGAAGGAGACAATTTATTTGGATTCCCTATAGTTGATGAGGAAACTCATGCAACAATGAAAAATATCTCACCATCTGTTCTCCCTAACTTTTATGGATTGCGAAGTGAGGATCCTGAAACATTTCTGTTTGAGTTTGAAGTTGTGTGCCGAACTTGTGACTATATGGAAGACTCTCAAAAACTCAAACTGTTTCCTTCAACATTGAAGGGATCTGCTTTGAAATGGTTCATGGGATTAGCCACTCAATCTATTAGGACTTGGAATGAAATGAAACAAATTTTTTTGGATAGATACTTGGACTATTGTATGCCCACCAATCACAAGGATGAGGTATTCAAAATGATGCAAAAAGAAGATGAAAGTTTGGAAGACTTACTTGAAAGATTCCAATACAACTTGAAAAGAGCAAAGATGAGCAACTTAGATAATGAAACCTTGAAAGCCCTCATATTAAAAGCCATTAGAGATGAATGGATAGACATTTTAAACATGATGGGAAAAGGAGACATCTCTCAACTTCCATTTCATGATATAACAGAACTATGTATCCATCTCTCAAGGGGAAAATCTAAAACTGGAAAAGGGCCTAGGGATTCTTCTCTTATTAGGGCTAACAAATATGCAACTGGATCGGTAAGTAGGGCAGAGATTGGTAATATGCTTGATGAGTTCAAAACTGATATCTTAGGGAGCCTTAGTGAACAACTAGACACCCTTAAAATTCAAAACAAGCAGAAAGCAGAAACAGATGCTTTAGCCATCTTTTGTCCAAAATGTAGAAAGACACATGCTTTAAGGGAATGTCCCTTGGATGCAAAAGTTGTAGAAACATGTATGATTTGCACAGAGAATCATGAGATCAAGGATTGTCCTTCCATTCCTGGACTCAAGGCTGTTTTTCAAGAAGATCCAAATTCAGTAGAATCTCTCTGTTTTGTCGCAAGGAGACCTTGGCAGGGACAACAATCTCAAGGGTTTAACAACCCTATGAATCTTCAAACCCCACCAAATTGGAATCCTTGGCAACAACATTGGCCCCAACATCAAAATTCATATCCGCCATGGGTACAAGGGATGCAAAATCCTTATGGGAGATTTGCTCAATTTTATCAATATCCTCCATCTTTTCAAAATCAACAAGCTCCACAACTTCCAAGCCCAAATCCACAATTTTCATTGCCATTTCCACAACAACAACCTTCTCAACAAAATACAAATCCTCAACTCATGCTCCCATACCAACAGAAGACAAATCAACTTCCAGCTCAGCCATTGCCAAATCCTAACAATAAAAATCCTCAAACTACTTATATGGTAGAAGGACAACAATTTCCTACCTATATGATTGTTCCTCTCAACGATGTACAACTCAGATCTGGTAGAGTTTTAGAAAAACCTTCTATAGACATTCAAGAGCAAGATACCTCTGAGGAGGACTCTCTTCATGTCAATAAGGGTTCTGAGGAAGAATCTCTTCAAAATTCAAAAATTCAAAAAGAAAAAGAAAAGCTAACATCCACAACTCCTATAGTTGAGCAACCTGTATCTTCATCTACACCTCCTTTTTCGGAAAGACTACAAATTGATAAGGGGGTGGAAAAACAAATCTTGTTGCCTAACTATGACTTTCTAGATGAATTGAAGAATGTTTGTATCAAGATTCCATTGCTACAAGCCATTCGAGAAATTCCTATTCTAGCAAAAACCATAAAGGAGTTGAGTTTCAAAAGACCAGGAAGGAAGCTAAAGGACACAAGAAGAATCCACCTGGTAGGAAAGATTGCAGACATTATGATGGGAAAAATTACCATGCAGAAATATGTAGATCCAGGAAGTCCAATTGTCAAGACACATATAAATGGGATAGAAATTCCAAGCACATTGATTGACTTAGGGGCTGCTATCAACATTATGAGTAGACAGACTATGGACCAGCTAAAACTTCCTAACCTTCTTTTTACACCTACTTTACTGCAACTTGCAGATCGATCAATTATTAAACCAGATGGTGTATTAGAAGATATTTCAGTCTCCTTAGATTCTTGGGAATATCCATTAGATTTTATGATTTTGACTCCCAAGAGTAATCTAGGAGGGCACCCACTTATCTTAGGAAGACCTTGGCTAGCCACAGCTGATGCTTTTATTAGTTGTAGATCTGGGGACATGTACATTTCTAATAGTAATTCGACAAAGAAATTCAATTTGTATCCTCCAGCAAAAGCAATCATAGAAGTAGGAGACAATGAATGGGTTGATGATGAGGACACTATACAACCTGTCTTTACCATTTCTGAAATCAGTGAGGATAGTCAAATTATGAACACATTAGAAAATTTTGAGACATCTTCAGAATATGACCCCACACAATTTCAGTTGGAATCTGATATTGAATATTTATCATCAAGACAAATGTCTCTTTACTCTATGGAAGAGTTCGGTAGTTCTACCATTGAGATTTTTCCAGGAAAAACATTGAATATCAACAAAAATTTGGAAAAATCACAACAGGAAGAACTAACCAAAATCTTGCAAAAACATTCTACTGCATTTGCATGGGAGTATACTGACATGAAAGGTATTGATCCTAAGACTTGCATCCATCATATCTATATTGAGGAAAACATTAGACCAATCAGACAACCTCAAAGAAGGATGAATCCAAATCTTAGGGAGATAGCTCCAAAAACTACTCAATGTAAACTTCATTTATCCAATTTCAGATAGCCGATGGGTTTCTCCTTTGGTTATAGTACCTAAAAAGAATGGTAAATGGAGGGTATGCATTGATTACAGGGAATTGAACAAAGCAACTTTGAAGGATCACTTTCCTTTGCCTTTTATTGATCGGGTATTAGATACATTAGCAGGTAAAAAGTACTTTTCATTTTTGGATGGTTTTAGTGGCTATAATCAAATTCAGGTAGCACTTGAAGATCAAGATAAGACCACATTTACTTGTCCATGGGGAACTTTTGCCTACCGAGTGCTTCCTTTTTGGTTATGTAATGCACCTGCAACATTCCAAAGAGCAGTACTAGGAATTTTTTCTGATCTAATCCATGATTGTGTAGAGGTTTATATGGATGATTTTACAGTTTATGGTAATTCATTTGAAGAGGCATTAGAAAATTTGGAAAAATTTCTCATAAGATGTAAAGAAACAAACCTTTCATTAAACCATGAAAAATGCTTTATGATGTTTACTGAAGGGATTGTTTTAGGACATCATATTTCAGGAGATGGAATTAAGGTTGATAGATCAAAAGTTGAAGTCATCTCAAAGTTGCCTATTCCAAATTGTCAAAGAGATGTTAGAAGTTTTCTAGGATTTACTGGTTACTATAGAAGATTTATAGAAAACTTCACTAAAATAACATCTCCACTCTTCAAATTGCTTACAAAAGACTGTGAATTTAAATGGGATCCTGATTGTCAATCAGCTTTTGAAACTTTGAAAACAAAAATATCTGAAGCACCTATCTTGAGAGGACCAAATTGGAAACTCCTTTTTCATATTTCTACGGATGCTTCAGATACAGCTCTTGGAGCTGTGTTGGGTCAAAAAGATTTAATTCCTTATGCCATTTATTACACCAGTAAAAATTTGACTCCCACAGAGTTGAACTATACTGTGGCTGAAAAAGAGTTTTTAGCTGTTGTTCATGCAATTAATAAGTTTAGACATTACATAACAGGCTATGAAACTTTTATTCATACTGACCATTCTGCAATTAGATATTTAATGAACAAAGCTGTTACTAATGGCAGAGTGACAAGATGGCTTTTACTTTTGCAAGAATTCAATATTACTGTGTTGGATAGACCAGGAAAACAAAATACAGTAGTTGATTTCTTGTCTAGGATTCAGAATACTAAAGAAGATTCTCCTGTAGAGGATAAGTTTCCTGATGAATACTTGTTTGCAGTAACTATTAAGACTCCTTGGTATGCAGATATTGCTAACTATTTGGTTATAGGAAAACTGCCTTCACATTTATTTCCAAGTGAAAAACGAAAAATTATTCAGGAGAGTTCAAAATATTCATGGATTTCTAACGAATTGTTTAAAACAGGGCCAGATCTTGTGATCAAAAGATGTGTCAGGGAAGATGAAATGCTGATATTCTTAAGGCATGTCATGATGAACCATTCGGCGGACACTTTGCAGAAAAAAGGACGGCCTATAAAATCCTCTCTTTAGGATATTATTGGCCTTCCCTCTTCAAAGATGCAAAACAATATGTCAAAAGGTGTGACAGATGCCAAAGAGTAGGGAAACCTACCCTTTCAAATGAAATGCCATTGCAACCACAGGTACTCATTGAACCCTTTGAAAAATGGGCTTTAGATTTCATTGGACCTATTAATCCACAATCTAAGCAAAAGAAGTATATATTGGTTTGTACTGATTATGTTACTAAATGGGTGGAAGCTAAAGCATTAGTATCTGCTACTGAAAATTCAGTTGTTCATTTTCTTTATGAGGATATTTTTACTCTCTTTTGTGTTCCAAGAGAAATTGTGACAGATCAGGGGAGCCAATTCACATCCAATTTGGTGGAGAAGTTGATGGAAGAATACAAAATCAAGCACAGAAGATCTACTCCTTACCATCCACAAGCAAATGGTCAAGTGGAGTCCACTAACAAAGTTCTTGAAAGTATCATCACCAAAACTGTTCATCTACATAGAAGAGATTGGGCAGAAAGGCTTCCAGAAGCCTTGTGGGCCTACAGAACTACATGGAGGAATACAACAGGACATTCTTCCTATGAACTTGTTTATGGGAAAGAAGTCTTGCTCCCCATTGAGTTCCAAGTCAAGACCTTCAAGATAGCAGTTCAGTTGGGGATGAACTTATCAGAAGCCCAAAAGCATAGAATGGAGCGGTTGAATGAGCTAGATGAGATCAGACAAGAAGCAATTCTAAGAACTGATCTAGTTCAATATCAAAGAACTAAATGGCATGACAAATATATCAAAGAGAAGAAGTTTCAAGAAGGAGATTGGGCATTGTTATTTGATTCAAAGTTTAAAGATTTTCAAGGGAAATTTCAGACTCATTGGCTTGGGCCATATGAGATTGACAAGATCTTTAGCAATGGAGCTGTAAGAATCAAGACCATTGATGAGTTTCAAAATCCTCTTATCGTGAATGGCCATAGATTGAAAGTTTATCATAAGCCACTCTCAAAAGAGGATTTTGTCAAAATGTTTCAAGAAAGTTCTGCAATCAGGCTGGTACAGAAGAATTCTTCTTCTCCACCAACCTAGTTCTTTTGTTTTTCAGTTAAAAAAAAAAATAAAAATAAAAAAATAAAAAATAAATAAAAAAATGGTATAAGCCTGAAAACCAATCATCGATTGGCAGTCTTATACAGAAAATATAGGGTGAAAATCAGGAACACCTGACACTCTATATTTTCCAAAAAAAAAAATCTCTCTTTCATTTCATAAGCTTTGTCACCACCCACTCCATTTCATTCCACTTCATTCCATTTCATTTCATTTCATTTCACTTCATTCCACTTCATTTCATTCCATTCCATCAATACAAATCTTTTTCATGACCATTTCCATCTGGTCATTTGTCATTTGATCATTTCCATTCATCCAAGTAATAGCTGTGTCAGTTTCCGCAGCTGACATCTGTTTCCGCAGCCAGAAGCAGATTCCGCAGCTACTACTCTATTTTCAAAGAGAATGTACAGTCAGATGTTATTTCCATAATTATGAAATAAAATGCAGGTGAGAGGATCAATGGAGCATTCAAGACACCAATGGAGATCAATCAGTTGAAGACCAAGGGCAAAGGAAAAGATTCCAAAGGTATGAATAAAATTTATTTCAAATAGCATTGAAAAACACATTTTTATATAGTTTTGAACCATGAGCTCTATCCATTACGCGCAATGATTATATTGACAGTTCCGTAACCTTTCACGATCTCCATATTATCCTCTTGCATTCATTCATAAACAGTTTTATCATTGAAATTCCGATTTTCACTCATGTTCCAATATCCCACCGGAGATAATGAGACGTATTTGATTTGACCAAGGACTCTTACAGCCGCAAGAATTCATAACCGTTGATTGAAACGTGTTCATATTTATTGCACAGCCACCAAAATTCAAAACGCTGCCGAATGTATTATATTTTGTTAATCTCTTTGTTGTGTCTCTGTCGTGTTTATGAAACCCCACTTTGCTCATTCTCACTCCCGGATATTTACCCACTGTCTCATTCCATTTCGTTCCTTTTGCTCATTCTCACTTCCGGATATCTACCCACAGTCTCACTCCATTCCGTTTATGGTACTCATTCCCATTTTATGATACATCCCCATAGCCATTGTGCTCGTTCCTGTGCATTCAACCATTCTATTTCCATTTGAAACCCTCACGAAGGCAAAGTTGTGAAGAGCAGAAAAGAGAAATGGGTAAATTACTAAGAGCAGAGCCGGAAGGACCGAAGTTTATAGAGGGATATCCGCAAGCAAAAGAGATATTGAAGAAAGCAAAATGGCTGCGTTTTATTCAGAAATTCAGAGGTTATCACAAAGAAGTAACGAAAGCATTTGCAAGGTCGTTTGATGGCTTGGAAGTAGAGATTGGAGACCTCAAGTTTGCGGTCAATGAAGCAACTATAGCAACAGCCACGGAACTTCTTCAGGAGGGAGAGCGTTGGTTCAAAAATAAAAGCATCAGTGATGAGGCATGGAGAACAATCTTACGAAACCAAGGTATGGACATAACTGTTTTTAAAAGAGGAATTCCTGTGAATGCATTGAAAGAAGAATGGGCCACTTTACTGCTAATTGTTCAGAAATTCATTACATGTGAAGGCCGTTTCGGGTCCATGTATATGTACCATACCAGGCTATTGATGAATTTTCTAGAAAATCAAACTCTCAATCTCCCATATTTTCTATTCAATAGCTTGAAGAAAATGGCTGTGATTGTTCAAAAACACTTAGGAGATGTAGAGCCCCATCTATATCACCACGGCCTTATAAAAATTCTGATTGAAAAGGAGTTAAAGGAAAGAAAAGATACATGGGAACAATTTCTAGTTAGAAATTTCTTTGAGGAACCTCAGGAAATTCTTGAAGGTAGTTCAACAAGAAGGAGTAGAAGAAAAAGAATAAATGTTGAAACCCAAATTACTCCTACTCAGGAAATTCCTGCAGCTAGCACAGCAAGAAGAAGTAGGAGGAAAATAATAATTGATGAAATCCAAAATACTCCTACTACTACTATGGAAAGAACTGATAGGGAAGAGAGACTGGTAAAAAGGAAGAAGAAGGAAATCAAGGGTAAGAAGCCAATAGCACCAAAAGAGAAAGAAACTATTGAGGCTGTACATAAAACTCCTTCTGAAGAAGAAGATCATCAAGTGCTATCAGAAAGATTAGTTTATCTTCAAAAACAATCATCCATGCCCAAGAAGACAGAAAAAGGAAAACAAAAACAAAAGGATAGTGTACCACAGCGTGTGAGGAGAAGCAGCAGACTTAAGGGAAAATTGAGAAAAACGCAAATTAAGAGTCCTCATTTCATTGATTTGGGTGAGGAGACATCTGAACAGTCCCCAACTGACCATAGTCCATCTCAGTCAGTTAGTGAACCTGGTTCATTTCATTCCCAATTAGACAATGAGCATACTCCATCTTATTCTCAGCAAAATATTGATGTAAGCCCTCCTCGGCCAGATTTTGAACATAACTCTCCTTCACAGCATTTTGGGGACAGCCCAATAAAAATGACACCTGAAATAGACCCCAAGCAGCAGGAGGTATATGACTCTATAGAATCTTTGGAAAAGGCAGCCACAGGTCCAAGTACTTCTTCCATTCAGCCTCATACATTGCAGGATGATTTAGTTCAATCATTAAAACAGGAAATTTTTGAGTTGGAGCTTTTAAATAGGCACATCAAAAATGAAAATGAGACATTGAAAGAACAAGGCAAACTGGACAAGATCATCCATGATAATATTATGTTACATTTGGGAATATGGCAGAAGAAGAATAAGAAATTGAAAAGGAAATGCCATAAATTGAGCAGAGCACTTGTAAATATCAAATTCAGGTGCTTAATGAAGAAACCCAGAATGATGGCAGTACCAAGGAAGAAGAGGAGAGGATTGGATGCGCTGGCTGAAGTGTCAAGGCACATGAACTGAATAAAGAGTATCAAAATTTTGGTTGCATGAGGACATGCAACACCTTCACAGTGGGGGTATGTTGAGTCCCAAATTTGCATCTTTTCCATACATTTTTCCATACCTTTTTCACTCACCTAAACCTCCCAAATTGTCAATATCATGTGAAAAAGAGCATCTAACATGGTTTTTAATTATATTTTTGTGTTTGCTATTTGATCTAGATTTTTTTCATTCAGCTGCGGAATCTTGCCACTTTCCACAGCTGCTGCAACTTTCCGCAGCTATTTTGTGAAACTCTATGCTACAGGTGTCTACAAGGAAAACGAGCCACATCGGCAGGTCAGGAATGACGTGGACATGGTTCGTGTCCTATTGGTTCAAGCAAACTCATCCAAAGAAGCCGCGGTCAAAGGCGTCCACATGGAAGTCAACCATGGAGTTTCATGTCGGCCGGACTCTGTTTCGTGTCACATGAAGACCCATACGGCCGTTTCTAAGCCTACGGAGGTTAAATCGACATCTGTACAGGGTTCTAGAGTCAAATTCAAGCATCCACCTTTCGTAGATTTACTTTCCAACACGGCCATGCTCCTATATCCGTGGACGTAGTGGTCTACGTGCTCTCCACTAGCATGAACTTTAGGAAACAGTTATAGTTTGTTGTTATATATATTGCGTTTGCATACGCATATGAAGTTAGTCGATATTAGTGAATGTAGTCTCTGTTATATTTTGATTAGTCTGCTCTGTAGTGATTACGCTGCACTTGTGCCGTAACATTACCATTCTGTAATGACTGCTTTTTAATATGAGAAGACTCTATTTTTCAACTTAATTCGTATTTGAGGACCGTTGCCAAGGCTGGTGTAGAGGGCCCCTGCTCAACTAAGGTTTTGTGCATTAGTGTATATTTTTAATTTCATTTCATTGTGTCATAATCCATTCATATGTTCATATATTGCATTTGTTTCATTTCTGTTTATAAACTTCCATAATTTCCATTTCATTTCTGTCTTTTATGTTTTATGTTGATAATCACTGATCAGTGTTCTTGTTTCAGGTTATAGATAGGCAGCCCGGGCATTTTCATAGCTTTTTGATTAGTGACATGGAACTAACATTTTTCTGCTACTAATTTGATTTTCATAGCTGTTGTTTAATTTCAGTATTGCTTATCTGCTTCAGTAGTTAAATTTAGATATATTAAGCTGCTCATAGCATCTTCAGTTGCCTCCGAAAGCCACAGCTGGACTGATGGTGAGGGATTGCATTATGAAATGTGTAGTTTAGTATTAGTTTCTTTTCTACAAATTTAGATATATTAAGCTGCTCATAGCATCTTCAGTTGCCTCCGAAAGCCACAGCTGGACTGATGGTGAGGGATTGCATTATGAAATGTGTAGTTTAGTATTAGTTTCTTTTATGCAAATTTAGATATATTAAGCTGCTCATAGCATCTTCAGTTGCCTCCGAAAGCCACAGCTGGACTGATGGTGAGGGATTGCATTATGAAATGTGTAGTTTAGTATTAGTTTCTTTTCCGCAAATTTAGATATATTAAATCATGCATGACATCTTCAGTTGCCTCCGAAAGCCACAGCTGGACTGATGGTGAGGGATTGAATCATGAGTGTATGGTTTAGTATTAGTTTACTTTCTGCAAATTAAATATCAGTTACTCAAGTTGTTTATGATTACTTCCGAAAATCATAGTTGGACTAATGATGAAGGGTCAGAAGATAAATCGATGTAATCTGATTTAGATCTATTTTGTTGCAATTTTGAATTTCCTTAAACATAGTTTCTTTTGTGTTTAGTCGGCAGCAAGAATAGTTTTATTTTCATGTTCACTAGTTTACTGTTTTGATTCATTAGATTAGCAGCACTTTTTCATTTCAGCAGTACATTTTCATTTTCTTTCAAAGTCTTATCATTGTAAATTTCAAATTGCTTTTAAAGTTTCAAAAGTTGGTAAATCATTATAGGGGATATCACTTCCTTGAACAAACATAACCAAACTTGTTTTCATATTAGAATTTCCATTTCACCTTAGAAAAACCAAAAACGACAAAAATTTAAGAAATAGGTTATCTTGCACATATAGTGCGCCGCACTTCATCAGCTTACGATTCCCGGATTGACAAATTAAATGCAGCAATTTAGGACACACTAAATTGACCAAAGCCCCAGAACCCAACAGGGGGGGCTGCCGCCCCCCCTGTGACCCCCCTGCTGCACCTAGCGCAACGTACAGCACATGGGGCTAGTCGTGGAAAGAATATAACACACACCCAACATTCTCCCACTTATTGTTTTCTTTCCATAGGGGGCCACAACAGAGCTTAGTAATTTGGCCAATTCTTCAAAACCCATTGTTTCTCTACACCAAGAGAACTTCTGAGTGCTTACAGACTTCTTCAATGCATCTGCAACATTCTTCAAAGTGTCCACCTTTACCAGCAACACCCTTTTAGCCTCAACCATATCTCTAACAAAGTGATATTGAACATCAATGTGCTTTGTCTTTGAATGATAAGCAGGGTTCTTAGCCAAGAAAATTGCACTTTGGCTATCACAGTCTATCCTTATAGCTTGCTGTACCAACCCCATACTTGAACACAATCTCTGCAACCAAACTGATTCCTTGCTTGCATGAGTGGCTTCTATGTATTCTGCCTCTGTAGTTGAAAGCGCCACTACAGACTGTCTTTTACTCATCCAACTGACTGCACCTCCAAATAGGCTAAACACATACCCACTTGTAGATCTTCTTTTGTCTAGATCTCCAGCCCAGTCTGCATCAACAAAACCACGAATGTCCAACATTCTTTCTAATCCTGGTCTTCCTTGGTAGCACAAGCCATAATCACTAGTGCCACGTAAATATCTGAAAACCCGCTTCACTGATGTCCAATGCTCCTTCCCTGAGTTTGACATAAACCTAATCAATAGTCCCACTGCATGTGCAATTTCTGGTCTAGTACAGACCATTGCATACATCAGGCTACCCACTGCACTTGCATATGGAACATGGGACATATCCTCCTCTTCTTCTTGTGTCTTGGGACACTATTCAGCAGACAGCTTTGCACCTACAGGAATAGGAACACTCACCGGTTTACTATCATGCATATTGAATCTCTGCAATATAGCCTCGACATACTTCCTATGGTTTAACCAGAGCTTCCTCTTTGCCCAATCTCTCTTAATTTCCATGCCCAAAATATAGTTTGCAGCACCAAGATCCTTCATGTCGAATTTGGAGAACAATTGGGTCTTCAAATCTTAGATAATTTCTTTGTCATTTCCAATCAACAACATATCATCCACATACAAGACCAAATAAATAACACGGTCACCAATTAATTTAAAATAAACACAATGATCCTCCTTGCTTCTGGTGAAACCAAGTCCCCGTATATAGGTATCAAATTTCTGATACCACATCCTTGGTGACTGTTTTAACCCATACAGAGACTTCTTCAACCTGCATACTAGTTCTTTCTTACCCTTCACCATAAAGCCTTCAGGTTGCTTCATGTAGATCTCCTCTTCTAGATCCCCATGAAGAAATGTTGTCTTCAAATCCATCTGTTCTATCTCAAAATCAAATGCAGCAGCAACAGATAAAAGTAATCTAATAGAAGTAACCTTGGCAACAGGAGAAAAAATATCACCAAAATCAATTCCCGGCACCTGGGAATAACCTTTTGCTACCAACCGATCTTTGTATTTCTCCACCTTGCCTTCTACATTCATCTTCTTTTTAAACACCCATTTTCTCCCGATGGGCTTCCTTCCAGCCGGCAACTCCACCAGATCCCATGCCTCATTCTTGTGCAAGGATGCCATTTCATCAACCATGGCCTCCTTCCAGAGTTTTCCATCCTCTGAATCTACTGCCTCCCTGACAGTTCTGGGATCATCATCAGTTATAGTTAAGGCAAAACCTGAACAAAAAGCAGATGGACTATACCTTTTTGGTTGCCTTCTTTCCCGAACTGATCTTCTCAAAGCTGGAGTTTGTGGCTCTTCATCTTCTGAGTCTTCTTCTGTTGTAGAGTCTGATTCATCCTCCTTTATCTCAAACTCTATCTTCTCGGGTTCCTTTGGTAGGAATTCATGTTTAACAACATCTTTCACTTCTCTAAACACCACATCTCGGCTGTACACAACCTTCCTTGTTTCTGGGTTCCAAAGCTTATAACCCTTTAAACCATCCTTATACCCAATAAAGATGCACCTTTCAGATTTATTATCCAACTTGGTCCTTTTCTCCTTTGGAACATGTACATATGCATCACATCCAAATACCCTTAGATGTGAAAGAGAGGGTTTCTTACCAGTCCATACCTCATGTGAAGTCTTATCCTCCAACGCCGATGAAGGTGATCTGTTAACTAAGTAACATGCAGTCTCCATTGCCTCTGCCCAGAATTCTTGTCCTAACCCGGTACCACTAAGCATGCTTCTTGCCTTTTCCATCAGTGTTCTATTTATTCTTTCTGTAACTCCATTTTGCTGAGGTGTGTATGGAGTAGTCTTCTGCCGTGCTATGACACACTTCTTACAGAACTCTTCAAATTCCTTCTTGCAGAACTCCCCACCATTATCTGTCCTCAGCGCCTTTATCTTCTTCTCTGTCTGGTTTTCCACCAGAGCCTTAAATTCTTTAAATTTGTCAGACTTCATATTTCTTCCTCAAGAAATATATCCATGTATTCCTTGAGAATTCATATATGAATGAAACATAGTACACAGACTTTCCTAGTGATGGAACTGACACAGGTCCAAACACATCATTGTGCACAAGTTCTAATATCTTGTTCGCCCTCTTAGCACCAGAAGGAAAACTCACCCGATTCTGCTTCCCATATACACAATGTTCACAAAAATCGAAATCTAGAGAGCAATTAGACATACCTTCTACCATACCATCTATGAAGTATCCGAAGGCCCTTCTCTCCAATATGTCCAAGCCTTTTATGCCATAGCATGGTCTTTTCTCCAGAGACAGCTAGGCTTTCCGCTCCACTTTTAGGAATCACGTAACTGTTACACCCATCAATAACAGTGCTACCTTGTAGCTTGTACAGATTTCCAATCCGAACTCCCCGCATTAATACAAGTGCTCCCCGAACCATCTTGCAGGAATATTTCTCGAACACTGTTTTTACACCTGCATCATCCATCTTGCTTACAGAAATCAGATTTCTAGCCAATGCAGGAATATGTAGAACACCAGGAAGTGTTATAATCCTTCCACCTTGCAGCTTCAGCTTGACCTTTCCACGTCTGACGATTCTGGCCTTCCTATCATCCCCTAGGAAGACATCACCACCATCATATTTCTCATACTCGCAGAACCACTCCCTATGGGGAGTGAAGTGAAAGGATGCACCTGAGTCAATTAGCCATGACTCATGATCTACATGTGTATTTGAAGAAGAAGCCAAATACACATCCCCACCTTCATCCGAGGTGGTTTTTTCCTCTGCAGAAGGAGCATCATTAGATCCCTTTCCTTTCTCAGGAGCTTTAGATCTGCAGTCCTTTTTGTAGTGCCCTTCCTTTCCGCATTTCCAGCACACCTTTACAAACTTTCCAGGAGATTTAGATCTCCCTTTAGATTTAGATCTCCCACTCGAAACCTTATTCTTGTTTCTGTTCTGGGACCTTCCTCGTACAGATAAGGCATCTCCATTCTGACCCTCCATATTTCTCCGTCTCATTTCCTCCGACAGCAAGGCTGAGACAATATCATCAAAATTCAAGGTAGTTGTATTGCTACCTATTGCAATAACCAGACTATCCCACGAGTCTGGTAGAGAACACAACAAACTGATGCACTTATCTTCATCTGAGATTTTAATATCAATAGATGATAGCTGACTTACCACAGTATTGAAGGCGTTCAGATGCTCTGTCACCGAGTCTCCATCCTTCATCCTCAGGTTATACAGCTTTTTCCGCAGGAACAACTTATTCACCAGAGACTTAGATTGGTACAAAGTCCCAAGTTTTTCCCACAAATTATTCATCATAGCTTCCCCAGATACATTCAACAATACTGAGTCTGAGACACACAACCGTATTGTGCTCTTAGCCTTCCGATCCAGTTTCTTCCAGTCTTCATCTCACATTGCCGTTGGTTTAGTACCTGGATCTACCGCGATCCACTGATCTTTATCCACTAGTAGATCCTCCATCTTGAGCTTCCATAACTCAAAGCTCTGACCATTAAATTTCTCAATCTCTATCTTCCCACTGCTCGCCATCTTCTTTCACCGCAAGAATCGATCCCGCAGATCTCCCACTGAACAGGGTCTACCTCAAGCCCGAGCAAAAAAACCCTCAGCAGCAAAGGCGTCCCCTTGAAGCCGAAACAGCTCTGATACCAAATGTAGGTTTTAACCCTTAACAGAAATTATCTACACACGAATCTTATAACAGAAAATAAACAATAGCGAGAGCATAAAACATAAAACAGATAAACACAGAGATTTTCCCCTGGATCCCAAATCAGGACGACCAGCTTGATTTTTCATTATATTCCTTTTAGTGTTACAACACATATATATACATGCTGAAGCATACATAAACCCCAATCCATTAACCCTCGATTAGAACATAACCGTATTTCCCTTGACCGGATCTACAAAATACCAGGGGTCGAAAACCATCGTACCCCAAAAAACCATGTGTAAACTCATGCACAAAACATGGGTGGGTCCGCCTATGAGTGGGACCGCACACCAAAAAAAAAATTGCCGGGGCGCTGCCGCCCCCCTGCTGCGCCTAGCGCAACGTACAGCACGTGGGGCTAGTCGTGGAAATAATATAACACACACCCAACACATGCCAAATTTTGGAAGAGGACAATATTGCTGCAATTGGATCTCATGTTGGATTCCTCTTTTAGGAGGCAATCCTTTAGGCTCCTAAAACATATCATCATAGGTATTAGCAACCTCAATCAAATCAGATTTTAACCTTGCATAAAAACCTTGGAAGGCTTCATTCTCAACATCATTTTTGGGTTTGATCATCAAAAGTACAAAATTCTTGCTAGAATTAACAAGCCTATTCATTTTTCCAACATTCATAAGTGATAAATTCAATTTCTTATGTTAGGTCCCTATATTACTAGTATAGTCCCTTATTGTTGTTAGTGTAACCCCCTTATTGTTATTATTGTACCCTTGTTATCCTCATATTGTTATTATTGTGCCCTTAAATTATTATTATTAGGTCAGCTAGGATTACATTGTGGCCCCATGGACTCCTATATATAGAAAGGAGGTTTTGTAATTTGAATCATCCAAGAATTGTTCATTCATGTAATGTATTGGAGGTTTCCCGCTCGAAGTGGCTTATTTCTAAGGCGTTGATATCTCTTTTCTTCTCTTTTTGGAGATGGTTTCACAACATTTCGTATCAGAGCTTTGAGATTCTAGGGTTTCACTGCTCCAAACAGGTCATCGTGGCATTTTCGCTATAAATTTTTTTATACGAAGATTCAGAATCTAAAATTTTTAGAGTGCGAAGAAACAATCCTGAGGAACATCATCGCAAAATTTCATAGCTTTTTTCGCAATATTTTCGGAGATATGATCTGTGCAAGTTAGGTCATTTTGCAGGCTCCTGAATTTAACCTAAACAGGTCATCATGGTATTTTCGTAGTAACTTTTTGTCTACAAAGGTTCAAAAGCTTAAATTTTTAGAGTGTGAAGCCGCAATCCTAAGGATCATTGTCGCAAAATTTTAGATATTGGTTCGCAATATTTTTTGACATATGATCTGTGGAAGTTAGAGATTTTTGAGGCTTCTGAATTTCATCTTAAAGAGGTGATCGTGGGAAAATCTTCATAGCTCTCTCTCTGAGCATCAGATTGGAATGTTGTAAAAAGTGGCCACAATCACACAGACTATAGTTTTTTTTCTATCAATTTCAGAGCCAAAGGAGGAAACAGTGACACATGGAAAGTCGTACAAGTTCGCTCTACTGAACCAGTCCAAAATTGGGTCATTGTGGGAGATTGGACATAACGTAGCCTTGAAGAATCCAAATCAGATCAGTCCTGTGGCATTTTAAAGAAGCTTTAGAGGGCTACTACAGGGACAAATTTCAGATATTGAGGATCTTCAATTATAGAGATAAATGAATTGCAATATCGCGCTCCTCAAAAGCAAGTAAAAGGTGTGTAATTTTTTTTTTATTTTTTTTTCCTGAATTTCATAAGTATTGTTTGAAGAATCAAGTTGAATTGATTCCAAGGGCATATTGTAAGATAGATATCAATATTGGATTCTAAAATGGCCCCTAAAAATAATTCAACACCCATTAAGCCTTTAGAAAGCTTTACTATGACTCATGAAGACGAAGAATGGCAATATGACATATCAAAATTACAAGAGCAAGTGCAAAAAATTTCGTTCTCGCAAAGAGCAACAAAAAATGACATGGAAGTTTTGAAGAAAGGCGTGGAAACTAAGATGGATGGTTTGAAGAAAGGCGTGGAATCTAAGATGGATGGTTTGAAGAATGGCATGGAATCTAAGATAGATGGCATGGAATCTAAGATGGATGGCATGGAATCTAAGATGGATGACTTGGAAGCTAAGATCGATGGGAAAATGGAAAACATGAAGAATGATATAAAAGCAGAAATGGAAGGTTTGAAAAAGTTGATACAAGAAATGTTTCCTAATGGTGAAAAGATAGTAGAGGAAACTCATGATGAGAACAAAATAAATGTTAATCATGATTTCATAAAATCTAATGTTGGCAAGAAGAACCACCATATTCCAAAAATGGATATGAGGAAGTTTGATGGAAAGGATCCTGTAACATGGATACTACAGATGGAGCAATATTTTGATCTCCATAACGTGCAAAACACACAAAAGGTACGCATTGCAACTTTACATTTAGAACAAAAATACATTTGTATGGTATCAATGCCTTTGCTCCCGTAAAAAAATTGTCACTTGGTCAATTTTTACGGAGGAAATGATAGCACATTATGAGGATACAAAGAGCAACACCTTCTTTACCCAATTGATAAATCTCAAACAAAAGGCTTTAGTGGGGCAGCACATTGAGGACTTCCAAAAATTGAGTATAAGGGTAACTCTAATATTCCGCAGGAACACAAGATTGATCTCTTCATAGGTACTTTTAAAGGATAACATCCTGTAACATAGAAGCCCGCATTTTGAACCCGATTATTTGAGAAGGCACTTAGGTTGGCAGAAAATTGAAAGAAATTATAAGCACAAGGAAGCTCCCCCTCTCACTTCTAAAGAGGGAAGTGTGCTACTCAGATTTCCACAAACTCACAGTGATTGACAATTTTAAATACCAGCAAAAGATAAAAGGATACTGCTAAGGCCTAGGATAGCAATATACGGAAAAGGTCAGTAAGTGTTGAGATTAAAATTGCTCTTTTACATAGATTGTGAATAGTAGTTGTAATGAAAATGAACAAGAAGAGGATATACACTAGGAACCAACCCAAGAAGAGGAATAAATGAGTCCGACCATATTGTATAATGCATTGGCAAGAATTACCACTCCTCAAACTCTCAAAATAGAAGGACATATCAAGAAGAAAAAGGTAATAGTGTTGATTGATTCAGGTAGTACACATAATTTTATTCAATGTAAGGTAGCCAAGGAATTGAATTGTTTCCTATACCCAGCACTAGAATGTCAAGTGATGGTTGCAAATGGAGGAACTATAAATTGCTTTGGAAAATGCCATAATATCAAGCTAACCATGAGGGAATATGTATTGAATATTCCAATGCTTTCCATTCCTATGGGAGGTGCTGATGTTGTACTAGGAATACAATGGTTACAATATTTGGGGACGGTAGCTTTTAATTTTCAAGAACTTTTCTTGAATTTTTTTCAGAAGGAAAGGAAGTTGAATTACGGGGTATTGCAGGGAAGCTGGGAAAGATAATAACTTCTAATGTCATGACAAATATTCTAAAGAAATAAAAATGAGACATAATTTCACAATTATGCTCACTAAAAGTTCCAACATCAAAATCATCTATTTCTGCAGATCTCCAAAAAGTCTTAGACAATCATTCCTGACGTTTTTGAAACTCCAAAAGGACTCCCACATATTCGTGATCATGATCATGCTATTCATTTGATTCCAGGAAGTGTTCCTCCAAACATCAGGCCTTATAGATATCCTTATGTCCAAAAGAGATAAATTGAACGTATGATTGCAGAAATGTTAGAGGCGGGTATAATTCAACCTAGTCAAAGTTCTTTCTCTGCTCTTGTAGTATTGGTACACAAGAAGGATGGATCATGGCGCATGTGTCCGGATTATAGGGAGTTCAATAAGCTCACCATTAAAGATAAATTTCCCATTCCTGTGATTGATGAATTATTGGATGAATTACATGGAGCAATTTATTTTACCAAGTTGGATCTTCGTTCAGGATATCATCAAATTAGAATGAAGATCGAAGATATTCCAAAAAAAACATTTCGAACTCATGAGGGTCATTATGAATTTTTGGTCATGCCTTTTGGCCTTACCAATGCACCTTCTACATTTCAAGGGTTGATGAATTCCATTTTCAAACCCTTCCTTAGAAAATTTGCGCTAGTATTTTTTGATGATATACTAATCTACAGCAGGTCTTGGAAGGATCATGTTCAACATGTTGACAGGGTGCTCAAACTATTGCAGGAGAAACAATTATATGCAAAAACATCCAAATGTTTCTTTGGAGCAAAAGAGGTGGAATATCTGGGTCATATTGTATCTCACGAGGGTGTTAAGGTAGACCCTAAAAAAATTAAAGCCATTAAGGAATGGAAAGTCCCCACAACCATAAAGCAGTTGCGAGGATTTCTCGGGTTAACAGGGTATTATCGCAAGTTTGTTAAGAATTATGGGAGAATAGCAGCACCTCTAACAACATTATTGAAAAAAGATGCATTTTCATGGACTCCTGAAGCAACTAAGGCCTTTGAACGTCTTAAAGAGGCAATGTGCCTAGCACCGGTCTTAGCTACACCAGACTTCACAAAAATCTTTATTGTGGAATGTGATGCCTCAGGAAATGGAATTGGTGCAGTTTTAATGCAGGAAGGAAGACCCATTGCTTTTGAAAGTCGTCCAATCAAAGGAAAGTATTTACAGTAACCTATTTATGAGAAGGAAATGTTAGCAATACTGCATGCACTAAAGAAATGGAGAACTTACCTAATGGGAAGACACTTCAAGGTAAAAAATAATCATGATAGTCTTAAACACTTTTTGGAACAAAGACTATCTTCAGAAGAGCAGCAAAAATGGGTCACAAAGATGTTTGGCTATGACTTTGAAATAATATACAAGAAAGGGAAGCTAAATGTTGTTGCAGATGCACTCTCAAGAAAGAATGAAGAGGTGGAAGCATTGCTTTGTGCCATTTCTATTATCCAACCAGATTGGATAACCGAAGCAAGAGATGAATGGAAGAAGGACGAAGATGTGTGGACACTCATTCAAAAGTTGCAGCAAGATCCTAGTACATCTGATACATTTAGTTGGAAAAATGATTCCTTATGGTACAAAGATCGCTTATATCTTTGTAAGAATTCCCAACTACAACAAAATATTCTTCTGGAATTGCACACTTCTCCTTTAGGAGGACACTCAGGATTTTTAAAAACTTACCACAGGGTGAAGAAAGAATTTTTTTGGGATGGCCTTAAATCTGATATTCAAAAGTTTGTGTCGGAATGTTTGGTTTGCCAGCAGAATAAAGTGGAGACAATTAAGACCCCGGGACTTCTACAACCTTTATCCATTCCAAGTCAACGTTGGGAGGAGATTTCAATGGATTTTATCACAGGTTTACCTAAGTCTGAAGGAAAGAGTGTCATCATGGTGGTAGTTGATAGACTTACCAAGGATGCACACTTTTGTGCATTATCTCATCCATTTAAAGCAAGTACAGTTGCTACTACATTTATGGACAGAATTCAAAAGCTACATGGAAGCCCAAGGGTTATTGTGAGCGACAGAGATCCCATTTTTACTGAAATTTTTTGGACGGAGTTATTTTCTTGTTTGGGTACTCAATTAGCTCATAGCTCATCTTATCATCCTCAATCTGATGGTCAAACTGAGATAGTAAATAAATTTTTTGAAGGATATCTTCGTTGTTTTGTATCTGATAAACAAACACAATGGGTCAAGTGGTTACCTCTAGCTAAATGGTGGTATAACACTTCCTTCCATACTGCAGCAAAAATGACCCCATTTATGGCACTTTATGGATATCATCCACCATCCATCACATCATCTTTAAGAGAAAATTTGAAGGTTCAAGCAGTGGAAGATCACATCGACCATCAACAAGAAGTTCTCCAACTCTTAAAGGATAACCTGAATTTGGCACAAAATCGAATGAAACAATATGCAGATCAACATCGCAGCGAGATAAGTTTTGATGTAGGAGATTGGGTATTTTTACGGCTACAACCATACAAACAAATGTCCCTCAAGCAAGCTAAGAAGGATAATAAATTATCGCCAAAGTACTATGGTCCTTACAAGGTGTTGCAAAATATTGGTACTATGGCATACAAATTGGAGCTTCGTGCTTCTTCGAGAGTGCATCCAGTTTTCCATGTTTCATGCTTAAAGAAGGCTATAGGTGAAAATATTCCAGTTCAAACAATATTGCCAGAACTTGATGAGGAAGGAAAAATCATATTGGAACCTGAAGCGGTCATGGAAACAAGAACTCGACAGCTACGGAATCGATCAATTTCAGAGTATCTCATCAAGTGGAAGAACTTATCCACTGAATATTCTACATGGGAGGATGAGAATTTTATACAGAAGCACCCAGAGCTACTCAAGCATTGAGGACAACACTTTTTTGAAGGAGAGGGGCATGTTAGGTCCCTATATTACTAGTATAGTCCCTTATTGCTGTTAGTGTAACCCCCTTATTGTTATTATTGTACCCTTGTAACCCCCATATTGTTATTATTGTGCCCTTAAATTATTATTGTTAGGTCAGCTAGGATTACATTGTGGCCCCATGGACTCCTATATATAGAAAGAAGGTTTTGTAATTTGAATCATCCAAGAATTGTTCATTCATGTAATGTATTAGAGGTTTCCCCCTCGAAGTGGCTTATTTCTAAGGCGTTGATATCTCTTTTATTCTCTTTTTGGAGCTGGTTTCACAACATCTTACAATGTGCTCTAACAATGTACTCAATACCATCTTTAAACAAATGATACTTGTTCTCATGGCGATGAAATATGGCTCTTCTATTATAAAGATATGGGCTTCCCAAAACAATACCACATATGTCAAGTGGAACTACATCAAGTTCTACCTCATCAATGAAATTTGTAGTGATGGCAAATTTCAGTTTTAATTTTATAGTCACTTGCAATTTTGCATTGTCACATACCCAACTCAAAGGATAAGGTTGAGGATGAGGAATGGTTTCCAAATTTAGTTTCTTGACATTGGTTTCAGGAATGAGGTTTGCTTGTGATCCATTATCAAATAAAGTGTCTATTTTTTTATGTTTTGAGATAACTTTAATATGGAAAAGCTCTATACTTTCCTTATCATTTTGAGTTTCATTAAGGTTACTAGAATAAATAGTACTTGCAATAGAGTCCTTACCTTTCAATCCCATGGCTGTGATCATTGTTCATCTCCTGAATTAGATCCTAAATCATGTTGTGTAGTTGCAAAATTCTTTTGTTTTCCTTTGTTGTTAAACATTTTGGGTCTCATATCAGGATGAAGTTTCCAACAATGGTATTCATCATGGCCTTCTTTTGATAAATGTTTGCATGTGAGTTTTTCTCCCTCTTTCTTGGTGGAAGCATCATTTTTCCCTTTTCCTTTGAATTCCCCTTTCCTTTGTCTCCACTCTTGAATGGATTTTTGTTGCCCTCTTGCGGAAAATTCTTCCCTCTTGCTTCTAAATGTGTTGGTTGTACACAAACTTCATCTATATTTGTAGGGTTAAACATGAGAATTGTCTGTCTCAAGTAACTATGTAAACCTCCAATATATTTGAGTAGATTGTCTTGAGAGGATAAGCCTACACCCAAAATAAATGCTCTCCTTCTAAACTCTTGAGTATAACTTTTCACACTCTGACCCTTTTCTTTCCTAAAGTTTTTCCAATCCATTATAGATTTTTTCATGTATGCTAAAGGATAAAACTATCTTCTTAATGCAACCACAAAATCATTCCAAGAAGTTATGAGATTACCTATTTTCTTGAGATCCTCTTGATTTTTGGCTTCCCACCAAATGAGTGTTGCACTTTCCAACCTTAAAGAAGCAAGATGAATCTTGGTCTCACCATCTTTTATCCTTTGTATCCTACTGTTAGCCACCTATAAAAAAAATTTATAGCAAAAGGTGGCTAAGACTTTTTGAGCCTTCAAGGAACAAATTTTATTACTAAAAAGTGTTGGCTCTTGAAGACTCTTGAAGGCCTCATGCCTTTCTCCAAAATCTTCATTTTATACTCAGAAATTCTGTTGATTTCATGAGAAGAAATTGTTGTTAAACTATCATTTTTTCCTCTCCCTCTCTTCCAAACTTACCTTCATTTGCTCCCCTTTTTCTCCATAAAAACCCCTTTGTTTTCATGATTTATTTTCTTCCCCTCATGAAAATCACTTTTATAAGGTTAAAGACCCATTCTTTAGCTTTACCGAAACCTCTAAAATCCATTGAAAACTCTGAAAATTTCATAAAAAACAAAATTTTATTCCTAGGCACTTAAGCCCCTTGGGATAAGTCCTAACCACTTCCCCCACATGCCTACACCCGAAAACCAGGTGCTAAGCCCCTACTGACGCTTATCGCATCACACAAATTCAAAGTGCGCAAGTCTTTTGCCATCATCCAAAATTTTCGATGCGATTAGCCTTTTTTTTGTTTAAAACCCCGATCGCATTGTCATTTTCATATTAAAACGTGGGCCCACCTCAGTGCTTAAAACCTTGTTAATATTTCATTCCCGGTCGTTATTTTTCTTTGTAAAGTCTTAAAAACCCACTTTTCCAAAGTTTTAACTTAAAAAAACCCAAGTCACATTTTGAAATATTTAATGGGTAGATTGAAAGACTGATCGCGCAATCGCAATCAGAGATAGTTCAATGGGTTGATAAAAAATACCCGCATCAAAATTTCCGATGCGATTGGGTTTTATATATGTTTTTCCGCCCCACCACTGTTTCATATGACTTATGCCCGGGACCGAGTGTTGAAGTCCCAATCGCTGAAATCGCAAGTTTTCAGAATGGGTTGATCAAAAAGACCCGACCTTCCGATTGCGATAGGCCCTTTTTTATAAAGCCCCGGACCCATCACGATTCATACATCCGAAGGCCACGCAGTCGGGCGCCAAACCTTTTTTATATATTTTCTTTCCGCCCCCCGATCCATAAAAAACATTTGTTTTTATTTAAAAATTTTGGGTTTTATTTTATTATAAAGGTTTCCGCCAGTATGTGTTTTAAACACAATCTCCGCCATTGATCAGTAGGCCGATCTAACGACCAGCACTCAATCGCATCCCAGCGCTCAATCGCATCGCAAAATTAAATCGCATACATTTTTTTTGCTCCCCCAATTGGCCATACCCCGATTCTTTCTCCACCGTTGATCTACTCCTTAGATCAACGGTCCGCGCTAACTCGCATCACAAATCTCCATCGCATGCGTTTGTTTATTCTGTCAATTGTCCATTCTCCCGATTTATTCTCCACCGTTGATCTAATCTGTAGATCGACGGCCTGCACTTCATCGCATCGCATGATTCAATCGCTCCATTCGCTCCCTACCCCCGATTGCAATCCCCTGATTGCGATCTTCCGATTGAATCCAGACCGTCCACATGTCCGGATCGGACGGTCCAAAATCACTCTCCTTTATTCTTCTCCCACTCTCCTTTTTTCCTTTCTGCGCAGATCTCCACCGTTGAATGCTTTCATCCAACGACCACGCTTCTCCCCGATGCCTCCAACGTAGTTTAACCTATTTTCGCAAGATTTCATAACATTTTGTTTGTTTTGCAGGTTCCGAAGGTTTTGTCCATATTACAAAGAAAAAGACAGCCAAAGGTCCCGATCTTTCGGCCTTTGGTTATCAAAGGACAAAAGGATTCCATTCCACGTTTTATCAACGTTCCATGGGCGCCGATACTATAAAGGCCCTGCACATCGACAAGACACTGTTTTATTCAAAGCACAGTTAAAGAGTATAAGTTTTGAAGAACAAAGCGCAGCAAAGAAGAAGATTAAAGATAGATATGGGGAATTATGACTAAGAATAATTATCAAAATCCTATTCCCTGGATTAAAACACAATTAAAGGGACATCATAAGTGTTTAGCAGACAGGAAGGCCTCCACTATCACATTTGAGGCGAATTGATTCCTCTCGGACTACCACAGAGCCACCTGTTGCCTCAAACCATTCAAAAAGAGACCGAAGTTATTGATTAAGGAAATATCTGCCTCACAACGCAGCCAAGCAATTAATTCCGCTAATGAAACTAATGCAGACAAATATCAACAAAGTTATTTCATCTTGGATAGAGCCTAAAAGTCAAAAAAGCTCCCATTGAGATTTGGTATTAATTGTAAAACAGTTAATACAGTGAAACACCTGTGAACTTCCTCATCAGGCCTTTCAAAGGCCGAGAAGTCATCACTCTGTATTAATTGAACTTAGAAGATATTTTATCCTATTCCACCTCCTCATTTCTTCTATAAATACTTCTAAAGAAGATGAGATATGGTTTGGTTGTTGTTTGATTACAAGTTGTAATACTGAAACTCTTTGAAATAAATATATAGTCTGTTGAAGTTGAAGAAGAAATTGAAGTCTTGGAGGTCTTGATGATGTTGTTGCATGTTTGTTCCTGAGAAGGCTCTATCATTGGATCCATGAGCTTGGATGTTGGTGAAGTATTCTGAACTGTTTTTTGTTTTCCCCTGTTTTCATTATGTTCCATAATTTCTTGCTACAGTAGGTTGAAATTTTTGGGCTAAGAAATGACTCTTGGAAGCACCTTAGACCTGTTCATCCTTCACTGTTTTATGTTTTCTTCTGCTGAAATATTTTAGAGGCTTCAATCTTTCTCTTTAGTCTTCATGCTCGTTTATTTCCTTAATAGTTCGAATAGTTGGTTTCAGCATGATTTATGGTTCTCCCTGCTTTTCTGCTGCCACTTAAAAACTGCTATTGAAGTCTCCCTTTGAATTTCTTTGCTTACAGTGAATCAAAGAGGTCTGTTTCGATCTTGCCCTTTGCCCTCACTTAAATAGTTGGCTTAAAGGTCATTATAATTATGATCATAGATGTTTTTAGGTTTCCCTCTTCTATGATTTTAATTATCAGTGAATATTTTATGTTTTTTAAGTCATTTGAAATAAAATCTTTGAGGAAATAGGGTGTTCCCCGAATCTTAGATTTCATTTTAAAAGTTGTTTTGAGATCATTATTTGCTTAAAGCTGTGATTTGTAGAATTTATGGTTAGCCCTGTCTATCAAAGAGCTCTTTATTGTTCAAATTATGCTTTTGAATTCCCTTTGTTGAGAATTAAAACCTCTCTTTCCAAATCATTAACGTTCATCTCATTTCAAAAAACAAAAGGATCCTGTGGCCAAGTTAGATTTGCCCTTTGATATCCCATGTCCATTGATGAGTTTTTTATGACCTTTTCTTGACTCCATTGCCAAATGAATCAATTTTTTCTCCATTCTGTGTATCTTTCCTAGACCTTTCATGTTCTGTTGTATCAATTCCATCCAACCAAACAAATAAACAAACACCCGCACTTAATAACTAGTCTAAAACCAATACTCAAAGCACACAAGATAAACCTTTGCAAACAAAATTTCGAGAGATCCCTCTCTGAGAGCAAGAGGACTAGATCCTGTAACCCTAAAGATTGGTTCTGATGTTGCCTTGTCTTTTGATTTTCCAAACTATCAAAACACAGGACACCAACATAATGGTGATCACGGTGGGACCTACTGAGAATATACTGGTTTGAGAACCTTTCTTCAAAATTTTTAGGCCCAGTATAACATAAGTAACCTTATTCAAGCACTACCAAGCAATAGTAATCATGACAGGACTTAATTGAATCAGTGAAAAAGTAAGTAACCCTTAGGATTCTCATTAAAACCTTATCAAACCTAGGAGGAAGCAGTTACCAAGCGATAAGAGTGAACTATGTATGTTTTGACACCCTAGCTAAGTGTTAAGTCAGATTTAGAACACTCTCATAACCTATAAGATCATAAAACTCAGAAAAACCCAAAACATTCCAGTTTGGCTTCATAATAAGCATGGTGGTGGAACCATCCAATATCTTACCTTCATAAAAAACTAAAAGTTTCCACCTCGCGACTCCACTAGCCCCAGTAGGCCTATTACTCATCTAAGTTCCCAAATCTTTTTAAGACTGTGTTAACCAGCCTTGAAGAAGGTTTAGAAGCCTGGTCCCATTCCAAACAGAACATCTTGAGAGGTGAAGGTTCCAAAAACAGTCCCTGAAAATCTAAACCACTCTTATTTTTGAAAAACAGTCTGGCTTCACATAGGATCAACACTAGTTCCCATTCGGACCCAAATCCTCCTTTAATAGTTGACAATCCTGAGAGAATTCTGTGGCAGACTTCTAACTCTCGAAATTCAGCTGCTAATAGGAGCCTCTTAAGAACAAATTATGTTCCTAAAAACCTTGTGGTCTCAGAGGATTCACACTTTGATTTACATCATACAAAGAACATCTTTAGAACCAGATCTCAAGGTGACTTAAACCAAACTGACCTTGATATTTCAGATTTGAAACAAATCTTAAGTAGAGAAGCCTCACCTTCTACTCCTCCTGACTTCTAGCTTCTTCACCACTTTAGTCTTTTTCATAACAAGTCTGCTCAAAATCAGTTTGCTGGCCCAAGTGCTTCTTCCACTCCAATTCATACTACCACTGTGAAAAACACTCCTGTTCAACCCACTTTCACTACTATAAATCCACCTCTGGTAAATCCACCCTTATTTCCAGCCATGGCAACATGGTATGCCCCATTAGTGTTACCACAACCTCTACTTCCCCTACCAAACGATTACCAATCCAAAATTCCTCACTTCACTGGAAAAGAATCTACAACAGCTCAACAACATGTAGATAAGATGGGAGATGCATTTGATTACATGGAGATAGAGGAAGAAACTATGAAGATGAGGATCTTCGCTCAAAATTTAGGAGGAGATGTAAAGAAATGGTTTAAAAACTTACCTCCTAACAGCATAAATGATCTCCCCGCCTTGCATCAAAAATTCATCAACAAATGGGAACTCAAAAGGAATCCTCTCCAAATACTAGCAGAGTATAGCAGCCTCAAGAGAAATCAAGGAGAGAGTATTCCTGACTACTCCACTAGGTTTAATAGCATTTACAATGCTCTTCCACCTCACATGAAACCTCCTCAAGGCATGGCCTTAGTAAGATATCCCGAAGGCCTTGATGTTGACATGATGTATTAGTTAAGGGAAAGGGATTACTTGACCTTAGAAGACATGCAGAAAGGAGTTGTGAGCGTAGAAGCAAACATAATTGAGAAAAGAAATAGGTTGAGATCAGAGAAGAGGGTAACTTATAAAGATGACACTACACCCTCCACATCTAGCTCAAAGACAGAATAGATGTTGGAAGAGATCATGAAAAGGATGAGCTTACTTGAGAGAACACATCCAAGAGACAACTAGAACAACTCCCAAAATAGAAATAGAAATCAAAATTATAGAAGGGATAGCAATCAAGATAAGCAAAAAGAAAGTGACCAACAGATTAGACCTCCCTTTCAAAAAAACTATGTAGATCAATATGAAGAAGATAGGGAGTTGGAGCGGTTAGAAGAATCTCATGTAAACTTGATTGGATCAGACAGTGGGGATGATGTTTTCCTCACTGAGGAAGAAAAGGATTTCTTCTCTTATGATCAAAATACAAACACCTATGAAGATTCTGATGACTATAGGTTGGGTTTTGAAAATGCAATCATGGAGGTACACAAACAGTATGATCTTAGGAGCAAGGGAAACATAGATAATTCAAAGGATAATAACACTAGCACTGCTGTCAAGAAAAACGCAAAAAACCAGCCCAAAAAGACAGCAGAGAAAACCAACATTTCGGCTAAAAAACTAGACTTAAACAAAGATAAAGGTGTTCAGCCAAATGTTGAACAGAGTACCCCTAGCACTTCAGCTAGTGGTCCTAATAAAACTGTCCCAATTATCAGTCCAAACAAGGTTCAGCAAATCAAATTTGCTGAAAAGAATTCAATTGAAAAAACATATGTAAATACAAACAAGTCAATTATTCCTTTCAGCCTTGAGGGAGAGATTGCTAAGATAAAAATTACCACCCCCCTAGCTGAACTAGTAACCCAAGAGGTGTATAAAAACCAAGTTTTGAAAGCTTTGAACTTAGGAAGTGATACAGACACTTTAAACTTGACAGATGACAAACCTGAGTTGTTGTTTGGTCCAGAAGTTGAAGGAAAATATCAAGAAGGGGTTGGCCCTCCCTTCTATGTTAGCTTGAACATACATGAGAAAATTTTACACAATGCCATGTTAGATTCGGGAGCTTCACACAATCTAATGCCCAAGGTGGTAATGGAAAGCTTAGGCTTAGAGATTACTAAACCATAGAAATATTTGTATTCCTTTGATTCAAGCAAAGTCAAATGTTTGGGTTTAGTCAAAGATTTATGTGTTAATTTAGCTCAAATCCCTGCTAAGAGTCTAGTAATGGATATAGTTGTAGCTGGCATTCCCCCTAAGTATGGCGTGCTCTTATCAAGATCTTGGGGAGCCAAAATTTAGGGAGCCCTTCAAATGGACATGCCTTATGCCACCATCCCTATTTTCAATCAAAACAGAAGAATGTACAGGGAATCCCACATGAAGTACATGGTGAGCAACATAGATAAACCAAACAACTCTCCAATGTATTCTATTCAATCAAGTTTAGATTCCTTTATCTTATGTAACGAAGATGAAACTACTAAACAAGATGAAGAAAACATGGACCCAATCAGTTCACCAGAACAATCCGATCTTCCCCTCAATCAGATTCAAAACATTACCAATCAACAGCAACAAGAAAATGAAAATAGGAATGACATACTTTGGACAATAAAATTTGATGGATCTTGTAATAAAACAAGTGCAGTAGCATGTGTGTGGATTCAAAATACAAATCAGAGTTTTTCATATAAATTGGATTTCCCATGCACTAACAATATTGTTGAGTATGAAGCACTTCTCCTAGGCTTAAAATTGCTTAGACAATTAGAAGCCCAGAGGATATCAATCTTAGGAGATTCTGAACTTATCATAAAACAAATCAAAGGAGAATACTCAGCCAGAAATCCGAGACTTAGGGAATATCGGAACGCTTCCCTCGATTTATTGAAAACCTTTGAAAAATACAAACTTGTTTTCATTCCTAGAGTGTTTAATCATTTAGCAAATGAACTCGCTTTCAATGCCAGTAACTGTCAAAAACTTGAGATAAATGAACAGCTTAGCGTAAAGGTAAAATGAAGGCCTGCAGTGCCTGATAACGAAGATCACTGGCAAGTGTTTGATTCTGACCAACACATAGACGATTTCTTAAAGTCAGAAAACGATTTCACCATACCAACATCAGAATCTAGCCATAATGAAAACTGTCCATATATCGAAGAAATCCCAGAAGCTGAAATAACACACTCTGCTGATATAAATCATTGCAAAGATCTGTTTGAAGCAGAGTTAATTAACAATGTGGACCAAAAAGACCTGGAAGTTTTAGAATGTTAAAACGGTTCAATTCCAAGAGGTCTCTCACCTTTGGAACACCTTTTCGACTTTAATGATGTAGCCAAAGAACCAAAAATGGAGCCTGTAGAAACAAACGTAGAAGAACACAACATAGGCTCCCTAATATAACCCAAGATGATTAAATTATCCAGCACTCTTCCAACTCACATAAAATCTTGATACATTGATCTGTTTAAGGAGTTTATAGATGTTTTTGCCTGGGCATACACAGATCTGAAGTCTTACGATACCAACATCATTCAACATAAGATTCCCCTGAAGGAAAATCAAAAGCCCTTCAAACAAAAACTAAGGAGAATAAACCCACTTTTATTACCTTTAGTTAGAGCCGAAATTGAAAAGATGCATGATGCTGGCATTATAGTACCAATTAGATTTTCAGAATGGGTATCAAACTTAGTTTATGTTAGGAAAAAGATAGGGGAGATCAGACTCTGTATCAATTTCAGAAACTTAAACAGAGCATCCCTAAAAGACAACTACCCATTTCCCAAGATGGATCATATACTTTAGAGGGTAGTTGGTTAAAAAAGGATATCACTCTTAGATGGGTTCTCAAGTTACAACCAGGTGTTAGTGATCCAAAGTGATCAAATCAAAACTGCTTTTACCACACCTTGGGGCACCTTTATGTATTTCAAAATGCATTTCGGGTTAATGAATGCATGGGCCACCTTCCAAAGGGCCATGGACATAGCCTTTTATGAAGATATCGGCTATTTCATAATTATTTACCTTGATGACATAACTGTGTTTTCAAAGACTGATGAAGAACATTTGACTCACTTAAGAAAAGTTTTTGAGAAGTGTAGGAAATTTGGCTTGTCATTAAATCCCAAGAAGACACTCTTTGGTCTCCAAGAAGGTAAACTTCTTGGTCACATAATTTTAGAATAAGGAATCAAAATAGACCCTACAAGGATAGATGGCATATTTCAAATTAGCCATCCAAGAAGCCTCAAAGAATTACAATCTTTCATTGGAAAGATAAATTTTTTGAGAAGGTTTATCCCCAGCCTTGCTGAGCTATTAAAAAACATTACAAACATGGTTAAGAAATATGTGGGTGTAAAATGGACTTTACTAGCTAAACAATCATTTGAACTGGTCAAACAAGCTCTTACCCAAACACCAGTCCTGATTAGTCTAGATTTACCAAAGACTTTTACATCTTTTCTTTTGCATCTGAACATACAATAGCTGCAGTTTTACTTCAAAAGAATGATTTGGGGCAAGAACAACCAATATCTTTCTTTATTAGGGCCTTAAGAGATGCTCCTCTCAAATATAATATCATGGAGAAGCAAGCCTTAGCATTAGTGAAAGCATTAAAAGACTTTAGGGTCTATATTTTACACTCTCACATAATTGCTTTTGTTCCACATATTGTTGTCAAGGACATTCTAAGTCAAGACCCTGATGGTAAAAGGGGAAAATGGATTGCAACTATTCTTGAATATGACTTAGAAATTAGGCCCACCAAACTAGTTAAAGGGCAAGGATTAGCAAAACTTATGGCTGAGTCTAACTTCCAAGCACTAGACATGAATATGGTAGATGTGTTGGAAGAGATAGAAGAATCTAATGCTCCTTTTATTGAAGAAACATTTCTAAATTCGCCTTGGTATGATGACATTATTTATGTGCTTTTATATTTAAATACCCCTCCTTCTTTGTCTAAAACTAAAGCTAGATTATTGAAACAAAAGGCTTTAAGTTTTTGCATCTTGGACGGAGCTTTATATTGGAAAAATGCTGTTGGAATTTTGCTTAAATGTTTACTTGAAGATGATGCAGGAAAAATCATGCATGAGTTGCATGACGGAGAATGTGGAGGCCACCTCTACTGGAAGGCCACAGCAAAAAAAATTCTTAAATCTGGTTACTATTGGCCTACCCTTTTCCCAGACACTCAAAAGTTGGTCATGCCTTGCCATAAGTGTCAAATCTTTGATGGCAAAAGAAAACTCCTTCCCTTACCCTTACATCCCATCAGAGTTGAGGCACCTTTTCAACAATGGGGTTTAGACTTCATTGGGGAAATTCACCCATCCTCCTCAGCTCAACATAAGTGGATCCTCACAGCCACTGACTTCTTTACCAAGTGGGTAGAAGCTATACCTTCCAGAAATGCTAATGACTCTGTCATTATCAAGTTCCTTGAAACAAATATCCTATGCAAATTTGGTTGTCCCAAAAAAATCATAACAGACAATGCTGTTGTTTTTAAGTCTAAGAAGATGGTTGATTTCTGTTACAAATACCACATAACCTTGGGCCATTCCACTGCTTACTATCCCCAAGGAAATGGATTAGCTGAATCTTCCAACAAGATCCTCATCAATATCATTAAAAAACCATTGGAACAAAATCAGAAATCATGGCACAGTGAGTTGGTTCATGCCTTGTGGGCTGATAGGTTAACTACAAAGAAATCAATAAATATGTCCCCCTATCAGTTAGTTTATGGCATGGATGCAGTTTTTCCTACCTCATTGGGAGTTCCAGTCATGAAACTTCTTCAAGAAGTGCAGATTGAAGAGAATGATATGCAGAGAAGGATCAACCAAACAATCCATTTAAAACAGACCGGAGAAGAAGTTTATGAGAGAACACAGTTAGTCCAAGAAAACATGAAGAAGCTATTTGATAAGAGGACTAAGGCAAACAATTTCCAAATTGAAAATGCTGTTCTTAAATGGGATTCAAGAAGAGAAGAGAAGGGAAAACATGGCAAGTTTGAGAACTTGTGGAAAGGGCCATATATTATCCATGCTGAGAGGGGTCACAATGCATTTTTCTTGAAAGAATTGAATGGAGAGGATCTATATGGAGATTCTGTCAATGGCAGGATGCTCAAGCATTACTTCTGCCAAGAGTCTTAAGTTTCAAAGCATTTTATTTTTTCATTGTAAATATCATAGTCTCACCATTTCATTCAAAGTTTAAAAAGTCAAAAATACAAAAACAAAGAAAGAAAGAAAAGAGGGCAGATTGTAAAAACAATAAAGGTACAACCCCATACCAAAAAGAGAAATAAATTCTGAAAGTGTGCAAGCTTAAATGCCACTCCTGAAGAACACACTTCTAGTTAGCCAAACAGCCTAATCTTGACTAAATAATTTTAAATTTTCTGCTGATAGGATAGTGAATTCGATTTGCCAAATTGTTTTATCTTGGCTTATCAATAGATAGATTAGGATAGAAATCAAAGGTTCAAACATACTCAAAATATGAACCTAACATTTCAAAAAGAGAATGATCCAAATCTGATTTATTTTTTTCTGAGTTAAAAAGAAGTAAATCTGGTTCTAATTAGCTCAAAATCTAAACTAGAGAGCAAGGAAGAAACAACTCACATAAGAGTAAAAACAGAGCTGTAAAGAGAGAAGGCCATGATGATAAATTTTCATATCTTAAGCCTTCCATTTTGTTTTAAATTTTCTGCAAAATAAATGTCTATGTGCAGCTTGTTTTCATGCCATAGACCAACATCAAGTTAGACTGTTTAATCCTGACTTGTATGCTTTTAAATTTCTGTTGTAGAATTTAGAGAATAAAATATGTTAGATTGTTTAATCCTAACAGATTGATAGAATAGGAAGAGAATCATATGGCCTCAATTTTTTAATCTGAGTCCATGGAGAAATAAGGAGTAGAAATAGATTATATTTCCTGCTTTCAAAAGAATAAAATGTTGTGAAAAGAGTTTTCCAATCCAAGTGCACTCTGATGAGGAAAAAATGCTAGATCAGTAGGATTGGGTAGGTAGAAAGTTTGTATTGATGAAGGTCCATTGTTTTCATAGCTATTAATATGTTCTCAGAGCAAGATCATCCCAGAAAAGGAAGGGTAGCCCAATGGATCAGGCACAGAACAGCCTCCCAGAGAAATGCAAGTTTGAAGTTCTTGATGCCTTCAAGAAGGCATCATCCCCAAGTGGAGCCACTGTTAGCCACCTATAAAAAAATTTTATAGCAAAAGGTGGCTAAGACTTTTTGAGCCTTCAAGGAACAAATTTTATTACTAAAAAGTGTTGGCTCTTGAAGACTCTTGAAGGCCTCATGCCTTTCTCCAAAATCTTCATTTTATACTCAGAAATTCTGTTGATTTCATGAGAAGAAACTGTTGTTAAACCATCATTTTTTCCTCTCCCCCTCTTCCAAACTTACCTTCATTTGCTCCCCTTTTTCTCCATAAAAACCCCTTTGTTTTCATGATTTCTTTTCTTCCCCTCATGAAAATCACTTTTATAAGGTTAAAGACCCATTCTTTAGCTTTACTGAAACCTCTAAAATCCATTGAAAACTCTGAAAATTTCATAAAAAAACAAAATTTTATTCCTAGGGACTTAAGCCCCTTGGGCTAAGTCTTAACCACTTCCCCCACATGCCTACACCCAGAAACCATGTGCTAAGCCCTTCCCGGTGCTTATCGCATCACACAAACTCAAAGTGCGCAAGTCTTTTGCCATCATCCAAAAGTTTCGATGCAATTAGCCTTTTTTTTATTTAAAACCCCGATCGCATTGTCATTTTCATATTAAAACGTGGGCTCGCCTCGGCGCTTAAAACCTTGTTAATATTTCATTCTCGATCGTTCTTTTTCTTTGTAAAGTCTTAAAAACCTACTTTTCCAAAGTTTTAACTTAAAAAACCCAAGTCACGTGTTGAAATATTTAATGAGTAGATTGAAAGACCGATCGCGCAATCGCAATCAGAGATAGTTCAATGGGTTGATAAAAAATACCCGCATCAAAAGTTTCGATGCGATTGGGTCTTATATATGTTTTTCCGCCCAACCACTGTTTCATATGACTTATGCCCGGGACCGAGTGTTGAAGTCCCAAGCGCTGAAATCGCAAGTTTTCAGAATGGGTTGATCAAAAAGACCCGACCTTCCGATTGCGATAGGCCCTTTTTTATAAAGCCCCGGGCCTATCACGATTCATACATCCGAAGGCCCCGCAGTCGGGTGCCAAACCTTTTTTATATATTTTCTTTCCGCCCCCCGATCCATAAAAAACATTTTTTTTTTATTTAAAAACTTTGGGTTTTATTTTATTATAAAGGTTTCCGCCAGTATGTGTTTTAAACACGATCTCTGCCGTTGATTAGTAGGCCAATCTAACGACCAGCACTCAATCACATCCCAGCGCTCAATCGCATCGCAAAATTAAATCGCATACATTTGTTTTGCTCCCCCGATTGGCCATACCCCGATTCGTTCTCCACCGTTGATCTACTCCTTAGATCAATGGTCCGCGCTAACTCGCATCACAAATCTCCATCGCATGCGTTTGTTTATTCCGCAAATTTCCCATCCCCCGATTTATTCTCCATTGTCGATCTAATCTGTAGATCGACGGCCTGTGCTTCATCGCATCGCATGATTCAATCGCTCCATTCGATCCCTACCCCCAATTGTGATCTGCCGATTGAATCCGGACCGTCCACGTGTCCGGATCGGACGGTCCAAAATCACTCTCCTTTATTCTTCTCCCGCTCTCCTTTTTTCCTTTCTGCGCAGATCTCCACCGTTGGATGCTTTCATCCAACGACCACGCTTCTCCCTGACGCCTCCAACGCATTTTAACCTATTTCCGCAGGATTTCATAAAATTTTGTTTGTTTTGCAGTTTCTGAAGGTTTTGTCCATATTACAAAGAAAAAGACAGCCAAAGGTCCCGATATTTCGGCCTTTGGTTATCAAAAGGACTAAATGATTCCATTCCACGTTTTATCAACGTTCCATGGGCGCCGATACTATAAAGGCCTTGCACATCAACAAGACACTGTTTTATTCAAAGTACAGTTAAAGAGTATAAGTTTTGAAGAACAGAGCGCAGCAGAGAAGAAGATTAAAGACAGATCTGGGGAATTACGGCTAAGAATAATTATCAAAAGCCTATTCCCTGGATTAAAACACAATTAAAGGGACATCATAAGTGTTTAGCAAATAGAAAGGCCTCCACTATCACATTTGAGGTGAATTGATTCCTCTCGGACTACCACAAAGCCACCTGTTGCCTCAAACCATTCAAACAGAGACCGAATTTATTGATTAAGGAAATATTTGCCTCACAGCGCAACCAAGCAATTAATTCCTCTAAGGAAACTAATGCAGACAAATATCAACAAAGTTATTTCATCCTGGATAGAGCCTAAAAGTCAATAAAGCTCCCACTGAGCTTTGATATTAATTGTAAAACAGTTAATACAGTGAAACACCTGTGAACTTTCTCATCGGGCCTTTCAAAGGCTGAGAAGTCATCACTCTGTATTAATTGAACTTAGAATATATTTTATCCTATTCCACCTCCTCATTTCTTCTATAAATACTTCTGAAGAAAATGAGATATGGGTTGGTTTTTGTTTGATTACAAGTTGTAATACTAAAACTCTTTGAAATAAATATATAGTATGTTGAAGTTGAAGAAGAAATTGAAGTCTTGGAGGTCTTGATGATGTTGTTGCATGTTTGTTCCTGAGAAGGCTCTATCATTGGATCCATGAGCTTGGCTGTTGGTGAAGTATTCTGAACTGTTTTATGTTTTCCCCTGTTTTCATTATGTTCCATAATTTCTTACTACAGTAGGTTGAAAGTTTTGGGCTAAGAAATGACTCTTGGAAGCACCTTAGACCTGTTCATCCTTCACTGTTTTATGTTTTCTTCTGCTGAAGTATTTTAGAGGCTTCAATCTTTCTCTTTAGTCTTCATGCTCGTTTATTTCCTTAATAGTTCGAATAGTTGGTTTCAGCATGATTTATGGTTCTCCCTGCTTTTCTGCTGCCACCTAAAAATTATTATTGAAGTCTCCCTTTGAAGTTCTTTGCTTACAGTGAATCAAAGAGATCTGTTTCGATCTTGCCCTCTGTCCTCACTTAAAAATTTGGCTTAAAGGTCGTTATAATTATGATCATAGATGTTTTTAGGTGTTCCCTCTTTTATGACTTTAATTATCAGTGAATCTTTTATGTTTTCTAAGTCATTTGAAATAAAATCTTTGAGGAAATAGGGTGTTCCCCGAATCTTAGATTTCATTTTAAAATTTGTTTTGAGATCATTATTTGCTTAAAGCTGTGATTTGTAGAATTTATGGTTATCCCTTTCTATCAAAGAGCTCTTTATTGTTCAAATTATGCTTTTGAATTCCCTTTGTTGAGAATTAAAACCGCTCTTTCCAAATCATTAACGTTCATCTCATTTCAAAAAACAAAAGGATCCTGTGGCCAAGTTAGATTTGCCCTTTGATATCCCATATCCATTGATGAGTTTGTTATGACCTTTTCTTGACTCCATTGCCCAATGAATTAGATGTTTCTCCATTCTGTGTATCTTTCCTAGACCTTTCATGTTCTGTTGTATCAATTCCATCCAACCAAACAAACAAACAAACACCCGCACTTAATAACTAGTCTAAAACCAATACTCAAAGCACACAAGATAAACCTTTGCAAACAAACTTTTGAGAGATCCCTCTCTGAGAGTAGGAGGACTAGATCCTGTAACTCTAAAGATTGGTTCTGATGTTGCCTTGTCTTTTGATTTGCCAAACTATAAAAACACGGGACACCAACACCTACAATACACTTCAAGCCGATGAACCCAATTATCTACTTTCTTAACATTTACCTCTCAATTATACATAGGCGATTCAAAATTTATGTCAAGTTTTAACAATGGAGTTTTACCATGTCCCTTTGGAGAATGTGGAGGTGTTTGTGAAGGGGTTGATGTAGAGGAAGATGATGGTGAAGATGAAGGTGAATATGGAGGTGTAGGAAAAGGTGGAGCTAGAGGTGGTTTATCACCATTCCATTTTGGAGGTTTGTCTCCATTTCCTCCATTTCCCTTTGGAGGATTTGAGCTCTCACCTTGCAACCTTGAGTTTCTCTCCTCATAAAGAACTTTCAAAATTTCAGTCATTTCAAAGAATTATTTTATGAAAGTCTTCTCATCCTTAGACATATTAACAAGGCTTCCTTCATGTGCCATGATTGGTGAGGCCTTGGATGGAACTTGAGGTGAAAATTGTGGTTAAACTTGAGGTAGATGTGCTCTCCTTGAACTAGCTTGAGGACTTTCTCCCACAAGATTTACTTCACCTATTTTGAGCTTCAACCTCGTAAGCATAATAAAACACTTGCAATAGAATTAAACCTTCAAAACAACCAAAGAACCACAAATTTGATACAAAACTGATCTGTATTTGAAAACTTGAAGGTTTGATTAATTGTGCAAGTAAATTTTTATGTATTTTAGGAAATTAGGAAAGTTGCAAAAGCACATAAATTAAGTGTTTTTAACTTAGTTTCTAGCATAAAAACAAATATAATAATACCATAAACAGTAACACAAGACAACAAAATGATGAAGGAGTTCACCCCTCCTGGGCTACATCTCTTGGTCCAACTTCCAATGTTGGGCCTCTTTCATTAAGTGCTCAAATATGTGATTACATGAATTTTTAGTACTCGGAATGAAAAAATAATGTCTCCACTGGCTCCGGAACAATAAAAAACCCCAATCTAGGCTCTTGTTGGGCTCAATTTGGCCAAAAACTAAAGAAGTTATGCTCTGGTGAAGTTTTGTTGCTAACTAATCTACAAACTATATTGGTATGCTAACCATCCGATGAATATGGATTTTCTGGAACCGCTGAGCGACAAATTCGCCCAGCGCCGACAAGATTCATGCCAAATTGGGTACAATTTGTTGATTTTTTTAAATGCACAATGACCCCTCATGAGCGGAGAGATTGGCCCACGTGGCCTCATCTTCATCATTGGATCCGGGATCGAGCCAACTTTTTAACTACATGGTTGAACCTGCTCTTCAACTGTGGTTAGGTGGTGGTGTTACGATAGTTTCAGGGTTTGTTTTAAATTTTTGTGCCAAACTTTAAACTCTAACCGTGCTCCAGATTTGTGGTCAGGTTCCACTTTACCGTGGTGAATATAAATGCTCCTTGACTGTGGTATGTGGTGTTAACCCAGGGATTTGGGGCTGGGGTTAAGCCTGTGCCCCTGGCGCCCTTCTTGTGGTCTCGTGGGTATGGGAAGACCAGGGACTAGGGATTAACCTAGACGTTATTCCCCTACTACTCATACAATAAAGTTTTAATATGCATGTGCCCCTATAGTGGTTAAGTCCCATCAACAGTGTAACGGTAACGCGTTGCATTGCCACTCCATTGGTCTTGTGTTCGAACCTCCGGGAGGCCTGTTCAACGAATTCCAAAAATTTTACTGCATAATTGGGAGGCCACGTGGAAACCATCCTTTAGCCCACGTGGCTTCCGCCCATTGGTCCGCTTAACCACAAACATTCAACCAATCAAAACACAACATCCACGAACCACTCTAGAGCGGAAACTTGGCAGCATGCCATTGTTCCTAGAAATATAGTCATGCTACCCATTCACCCTGCCCAGTCAGCGTACAGACTGCCCAATCAACGCACCTGACCAACCTGCAATTTTTTTTAGCTATTTAGGAAAATGACCAGAATGCGATATATGGAGCATATGATATCGGTTTTGAGCGATTCAAGTTGTGTTGGATTCAGGGCGAAGATATATACATTTTGGCACTATTTTCGAGCACTTTTGAACACTCTGAATTTTGATCACTTTGCTGATCCACTGGATCAATCTAACACTTCACAACAGAGAACTCTTCCTTTGTTTGACCCTAAAAAATATAATATCTAGGAGAGTTTGTAAAGAAATAACTCCTATCACTCAAGATATTGTGACTTCTCTTCCTAAATTATCAACCTCCAGCTCTCAAAAGGTTGTAATAAATTGCTCTAAGTCTTCCTCCAAATTTTTAGAATATTCTTAGGAACATTATTCTCTTTTTAACCCATTTTAATCAAAAGTAAAAATAGAAGAAGCTTATTTCATTTCACCCCCCTTTACATTTCATACCCTCCCAGAGCTTGAGGAAGTTAAAGATATCCTCATAAATAGTCCAACACAAAGCATCAATAGTTTTCCAATCCAGTTCGAGTTATTTGCAATTCAGACAACTCCTCCGCAATGCCCTCTAATAAACCTCCTAACACCACCCTTGGAAAACATGGTTGTCCCTGGATTTCTCCTAAATAAATATGCTCCACTGGACTTGCCACAACCCCTAAATGGTATGCCACAAGATTATCTTAAACTCTTGCCAAGATTCACTAGAGAAGATGATATATCAGCGCAAAGACATATAGAAACCATATGTGCATTTGCATAAAATCTAAATGTAGAACACCTGGATGTGGTGTTTAGACTCTTTGTCTAGTCCCTAAATGGAGAGGTTAGGAAATAGTTCAAATCCCTCCCAAATGCATCAATCACTACTTGGGAGGAGATGGAGAATTATTTTATGCAAAAGTGGGGAGAGAAAAGGGATCATGGGTATATCCTCACTGAATTAAATGCAATGAATAAAAATCATAATGAATATGTTTCATAATTCATAAAAAGGTTTAAAAAATTATATAATAGTCTTCTTGCTAAAATTAAACCTCCATAGGCTGCTTCCAAAGTGGTTTTTGCTAGGGCTTTTGAACTAGAATTTGGGTTCATCCTTACAGAAAGGAAGTCCCGTACCCTAGACAAGATTCAAATAGATGCTCTATAAGTTGAAGAAAATTTCACCTTCACTGGGAAATGGAAAGGGAAAACTGAGTATGGTGATAGAAGGAAGGGAAAAGGGGAAGCCAATTCTTTGAGCCATGGGAAGGAAACCCAAGAACAAAATCTTGAGGAGATGAATAAACTGATAATAAATCTATCTAACAAGCTTGTGAAACTGCAATTAGAAAACAAAAATCATCCTCGACAAATTCAACCAACTCCTAATCGAAATTTCAACCCTCAGTATAGAAGACCACCCTTGCAACTATTGCAAAGGGAGAGACAGGATCAACAAGATCATATTCAACCCCCTTTGTATTTGGAGGATGATCCTAAGTAGCATGTTGAAGAAAATATAGAAGTTCAATAAAACCAATTCTCTTCTCTTTCTGATGAGGAACATGATATAGATGCAAATGAGGAAGAAGGGGATGACTTAGATGCCCCACTAGATGATGGTGATATTGATAACTATTGTAGACAATTTGTTGACTTCATGCAAGCTCAATTAAATAGAAAATATGACCTAAGGTCTTCTAGGAAAAGGTATAGAATGCAAGATCAAAATTAGGAGCCTCCTTCCTCAAGTCCTCCTAAGTTAGCAGAGAAAGGAAAGAAGCCTCTTGACCACACCCCTCCAAACAGAAAGGAGTCCTCAGATCCAATTCCTCATAATCCTGAAGTTACCAAAATAGAGCAGTTGCCTTTACAAACCAAGCCAGTCTGTAATGAAGATACAAAACCCATTGATGTCGCCAAAGATTATAGGAACTTGTCTGCCTTTAATATTCAAAAGGAGTTGGAGAATATCAAAATCTCTATTCCTTTGACTGAATTTTTGAAACATCCTAGTTATAAAGCTCAAGTATCTCATTTCATGTGTCCACCCACCATGGCCCCTCTGCAAGATAGCTTGAACCTTCAAGAAGGAAGACACATGGTTGTATTTGGATCTCATGTTGAGGAGCAAGACACTTCCACAACCCCCCTCCTATGTTACCTTGGTAATTCATGAGCTCCTACTGCATAATTGTATGCTTGACTTAGGAGCTTCTCATAATATGATGCCATTTTATGTCATGAAGCAGTTGGGGTTGCAAATAAAAAAACCATATACATATTTGTACTCTTTTGATTTCAAGAGATTAGAATGCCTGACGATGATTAAAGACCCAGTGGTCAATTTGGCTCAAATCCCAGTGAAAAGTGTAGTAATGGATATTGTAGTTGATGATATCCCTGCAAGGTTCGGTATACTTTTGTCCAAGTCACGAGGATCTAAAATTGGGGGATCCTTGAAAATAGATTTAACATATGCTACCATTCCTGTGTTTGGTGGAGAAGAATGTCAACTATATATAGAATAAATATTTGTAAAGAGAATTACAAGGGATGATTGTTATAATAATTTCCTTGTGTATGGTAAAGAGAAGGATTTATCTTATTTGATGTTAGATGAAAATGATCAAATCATGGATGGAACACAGGTGGAATGTTCTGTCCAGCTAAATAAACAATCACTGGAGTGTAATAAAGTACGAAATTTATATTTTGATAGTGCCTAATCCGAATAAGGAAATGGGGCAGGTGTGTTGTTGGTGTCTCCAGAAGGAAACTTGATTCCCCTCTCCTTCAAGCTATAGTTTTAAGCCCCTAACAATGTTTCCAAATATGAAGCTTTGTTGTTAAGGATGCAAGCTGCCAAAAATATCAACATTGGTTGCTTGGTAGTGTTTGGGGATTCCGAGATGATGGTGAAGAAAATGAGAAATCAATGCCAAACTAAGCATATAAGACTCAAGGTTTACCGAAATGAGGTATGGCAACTGATTGAGAACTTTTTCTTAGCCTTTAATATCCAGTTTTTTTCTTAGAGATAGAAATCGTATGGTTGACTCCTTGGTTGTAGCTGCTAGTAACTTTAAGCCTCCTCAAAACCCCTTGCTCAAATACGAAGTCAAGGTCAAGTACATACCTTCAGTATTAGACAATATCAACTATTGGCAGGAGTTTAAAGATATCAATATCAATATCAAGTACATACCTATTCTTTGGTCAAAGCCCCGAAAGCTTTTATAATCTATTTTTGCAATCAAATATAACACCTTTTGTTCCTATAGTTGCTGTGAAATATATCCTTGTGCAGGGTGATAGTGAGGGAAAAATAGGCAAGTGGATTGCTAAAATATAGGAATATGACATGGATATCAAACCCACCAATTTGCTTAAAGGGAAGGGGATAACTAAAATTTTGTCTGAAGCAAATTTCCAAGCTTTGGGTATAAACTTACTGGTAGGAAAGGATGGAGAAAGTGGAAAAGTAGAGGAACAACAAATAATTGAGACCTCAACTCAAAAAATCCAGATGAAGTACATTGTGTCCCACTGGTATAAACATGTTGTCCATTATTTACTTTTTCTGAGGTGTCTAGTAAATTTTGACAAAGTTAAATATAGGGTTCTAAGGCGGCAAGCTCAAAAATCTATTATCTCAAATGACCAGCTGTAGTGGAAAGACCCAGTGGGGATTTTTCTTTTATGCTTAGTGGCAAAAGAAATCCATAAAGTGATTGACGAGTTCCATAATTGTGTATGTGGAGGACATTATAGTTGGAGAAATACAACCCATAAAATTCTCAAAGCAGGCTTCTATTGGCCTAAGTTTTTTGGTGAGGTACGTACCTATGTTCAGGCTTGTGAGAAATGTCAAATGTTTGCAAAAAAATAGAGGTTATCACCCCTTCCTTTGATACTTGTGTTTGTAGAAGAACCTTTTAGGCAATGGGATTTAGAATTCACTGGAGAAATACATCCACCTTCCAATGATAAGCAAAAATGGGTACTCATAGCCACTGATTATTTCACTAAGTGGGTGGAAGATACTTCAGCTAGAAATGCAACCGATGTTGTAGTCATTAATTTTATGGAGGAAAATATCCTTGTCAGGTTCGTCTTCCCAAATAAAATTGTCACTAACAATTCTCAGGTGTTCAAGTCAGCCAAATTTATTGATTTTTGCCAAAGGTACAACATTATAGTAGGCCATTCCACTACCTATTACTCACAAGGAAATGGATTGGATGAATACTCTAATAAAACCTTAGTAAGGATTCTGAAGAAGACAATATCAAAAAGTCAAAATAATTTGGATTCACAACTGAATTTTTCCATATGGGCTAACGGGGTCACCACTAAGAGATCCACTAGGAAGTATCCTTTTTAATTAGTGTGTGTTAAGGCTATGATTTTCCCTATACAATTAGCAATGCCAGTAGCTGATATTCTACAAGATGTTGATGAGGAGCCGAATGCACCGACCAGAAGGATAAATCAGCTGGTAGAGCTTCAAGAAAATAGGGAATAGGTAAACCAAAATTTGATTAATTATCAGGAAAAGATGATGTCTCTTTTTTACATAAGAGCAAGGGACAGATCCCTGCAGCCAGGAGATTTAGTACTTAGGTGGGATGTCAGAGGAGAATATAAAGGAAAACATGGGAATTCTGTTCCTTTTTGGTTTGGACCTTTCAATATTGTTGAAGCAAAAGTGAACAATACTTTCTTGCTGGAAAATTTAGATGGTGAAGTGCTTGGAATGCTTGTGAATGGGTAGTTTCTCAAGATTTATTTCCAACATTAAAAAGGTCCATTCTCACCCACTATAAATATCGGTGAGCCGTTGTATATACCAGCAATGTTTTGGGTTCTTATTAATTTTGTTTGTTTTATGAAAATTTGAATAAAATGACTCCATGCCCAAGGAGTAAGACACTAATTTGCAGGTTCTCAGTGCATTGCATACAATACACTATACTCTGTTGGAGCCACTGTTGTTTCCAATCATATTTTTGTAAGGGTGCTAATAGGTTTCTTTCAATACCTTTGGCTTCAAAAAATGATCAAATCGATGAGGTGGGAAAGTTCAGGCCCTGATGGTACAAGAGGTGCTCTAACACTAGGTCTCACATCTATGGAATACTCCACCAAGAAAGCGCAACGAGGTAAAAATAAAATTAGCAAATAATTCAAATTCAGTTAAAGGTTGAGAAGATCTTAGGGTAGATCGTCGTCCATCTCCGACTGACCAGCCCCCGGAGGCACTTCGGGGGGGGGGGGCGTAACTTGCGCGACCGATAAACCAGTGCTACCCCCCGGAGTTGAATAGTGAAATGAGCGGGTCCACCGATCCAATGACCTAGATTAATTTCGGGGGGTCACAATAGGATCTCGGCCCCCATTCTTCTACCCGCCAGAAGATTGTGGGGACCACCCTTCACGTTATGATCCCGTTAAAATTAATTTTCAAGCAAGTGATGAAGGTAAAGGTAAAATAGTAAATTATCATCCCCCCAATCCTATCCACCTATCACATGTCATCGCCTAATCGTCTTCTGCCACGTGTCCCCCTTGTGACACCAGACAACCATTTCCCCCTTCGCATATAAAAACCCTTCCCGCTCTAGATTTTTGAATTTGTTTTTTTCTTTCCTGATGCAAACTCCTCTAGCCGTTTGTCTGTTATGCAATGTTGTTCAATCACAAGTTTGGTCCATAACTCCCCTCCAACACCGTTTTTCGCTATCGCCAGGTTAATCACGTAACCTGTCAGTCACCCCCTCACATGCAAATTGTTTTGATATTTTTTAAAAATGAATAAAACACCCCCCAATACCCCCAAATCTGGAGAAGTCAAACCTCCTCCAATGTCGAATCACTCATGGGCACAAAGGAACAAATTTTAGACCCCCTTGTTCTTACCATCTGGCAGACCTTCGGTTCAACTTGTATGGCAACCATGTTAGAGGAGAAGACTCATTTCGGGTAGTCGACTCAGGTTTATACTACCAAATTTCCCCTTAAGTGTATTGTTTCCTCGATTTCATCTCTTGGTTAACTGCTACATACATAGAAGAAAATATTTGTTTTATCTCTTCCACTGGGGCCAAAATCCTTGAGGTGACCCCATAATTGATCCAAAAAGCTCTGATTTATCCAATATCCCTTAAACCCTAGCAATTCACAGAAACCACTCTGTTCTATAATTATACTACCCTTTTAGTTGTTGAGCAACATTATTTTCTACAAATGGTCCTAGCCCCTGGCTTGCAGTCCTTGCCCATTGCTGATAGCTTCCCAATAAATATTGTTTCAAAGTTTGTGCAACCTATTTTGTCTCTAATTGCTCATATTTTTGTGGATGATAATGCCAATATGGCCACTAAATCATCCCTAGGGTTTTTAAGAGAGATGATGCAACCATAGCACCTGTTTGACATACCTCCTTACTTAAATAGGTCCATAAAAATCCAACTACACCATTTTCCTACCACCCCCTACTTCAGATATAATTATTCCCTATTGTTCTATTTGTTTTTATACATCCATGTGGATGAGTTTGAATTCCTAGGTCTCAGTCTAATGGCCCCAAAAAAAGCAAAGGAATTTTTTTTTTGATTGGGATGTAGCTATTAGGAGGAGACCATATAATGATGGCTATTCCCAATTCATATCCTCCTACATGGATATTGCTTATAAAATTATTCATAATGTTTCCCCTACATGAATCTCCCCTCAACAAAAATCAATCCTTCAACTTAGTAAAGACACCACGTGAGAGAATGTGGTATATGTTTGATGATTACACATATATTAGGATCTATGGGTGTGATGTTCCTCCTTACAGCTTGCCTATGTTCATGCCAATGAGGATATTCTCCATGGATTTCATTAGACAAAGTCTCAATGTGGACCAAGTCCACTTTTTCCTTGGGAAAAATGGATACATGTTCAAGTTGGGGAAGCCTTTAGGCCCTTTTATTGTTAACTCTAGACATGCCTTCTTAACAGCTGAGGAATTATTGAAAAAAAAAATGAATTTTGATGTGGGAGATGTTTGGCATTATGATCCTCATGGTGTCATTGCAAAGAAAAGAGAAAGAATAAAGACTTCAACTTATGATCATGCATGTAGGCCTGCGATTGAATGGAAGGCTAACCTCGATTCATGGCCCATTAACACAAAGATGGAGATTGAGACTCCAAAAACAAAGGATAAGGCACAGAAAAGGATAGTTGATGAAACAGGGGATGTGGAAATGGAAGATGTACACACCAACAAAAAGGCCAAGACATAAGAGATAGAAGAAGAAGAAATCAATAGTAGGTTAGTGGAGACAAAACCAAACCAACCAAGCTTCTAGGTAACTTTGGAAGACCCACTGCAAACTACTACCTCTTCATCCTCAGAGGTATCCATTCTGAGTTCATCAGGAAGTGAAACTACAACTGAGCCTAGTTGGCCTATTGGAAAAGCAATTGAAGAAAGGAACAAGAAGACCAGGGAAAAAATGCAACAAAAAATGGTATCACATTCAGTCCCATAACAGACCATACTCTTGACTGCTATGGACTTGGAGAGAAATCAAATGAAATTCTCATTGTGTCATCCACTAGCACAATCATTACCTTAAGGATCCCAATTCAAGGCTCTAGACGTTTCTTTAGACTTGGCAAGTTTCCTTGTACCTGATAATATCAAATTCCACAGGAAAGTGGGGGAAATGTTGTAGAATGAGCTTAATCAAAATTTTATGACTATAATAAAGGTTGATAAACTGTTGGAGAAGGATACAATGAGATTAAAGCAGGAGAGAGCTAACTTCAGAGCTCCACATATGCAGAATGAGAACTTCAAGGAGTTAATTTTGAAGCTAGGAGTGAATCCAGAGGATAAATCTGCATTTGAGGCCCTTCTCCAAGGCTCACAAACATAGGTTCATGAGTTAAGACACAAGCTAAGTATTCCAGCCATCGAACATGTGCAATCCAAGGAACTTGCACAAGTGGAGGAAGAGAAAGAGATCCTGAAAAAAGAGCTGACACAAAGAAACAATAAGGTGGTGGCTCTTAAACAGTAGGTAGCAGAACTTCAACAAAGAATAGACACGTATCAACTTACAAATACCCTCACCGAGCTCCACCTCTCATAAGGGGAGATCAAGAAAGTTCATAAGGACCCAGACACTCCCCAACGAACCCTAGCACAAAAATAAAAGCAACTCGAGACTGCCAGGACTAATGCGTATATGATCAGTAAGAACCTACATGCAGTCAATCAAGAGATCTATAATCTCAAAGAAAAAATGAAATGAAATATGTCATGCCTGCAAGCTAAGTAACTGGTATGGGATGAAAAAATAAGAGAAATGAAAAACATCTAGGAGCACATAACTCTAATGGATGAGCAAAATATTTTGATAGAGGACCATGAGTTCTTCATCCTAGCTATAAAGGAAGAAGGTGAAAAGAATTCACAGATTTCCAAGAGATTCATCCAGTATGTAAATGACAAGCCACTTAGTGAGTTGAGGGCTATAGATGTGGTGGACAGGGTGTCTGCTATCATGGATATCTTAAAATTAGTTTAGAAGGAGGAGGACAGGGCCAAAGATGGAGAATGCCTACACGTGGTGTTGAAAGATGTGGTTGCCTTCAACTCAAAGTTTGAGGAGAGAGTTCAATTTTGGATACCTAACTATTGGGATTTTGTAGGAGTGTTGATCCCATGGGAGAAATATAGCCAAATGTTAGTAGATGCCGAGAGCAAGGTGGATTCATATCATGAGAAGACTTCCACCCTAATAGGTAAAATTGTGGTTAATTATCTAAGAAGTTATTTTCAGCTGTTAGGATTGGCAAAGACCTTGTTCCATCCTAGGATGAACTATGCAGGCCTCATAAATCTCAAGATCACATATTAGTTGTTCTTTTAGGCTCCTCTACCAACTGCAATGATGTGGAAAATATGTGGACAGTTCATCAATACTCCAGTGCTCTAGATCATCGACCCAACAACAATGCCTCCTGAACCCCGTGTATCATGATTGAAAATATTGTTGATTGTGTCGATCATGACAATTTGATATTTTATGTTTAATATAAATATTTTATTTTCAGAGATTAAATTACAGTTAGCTAGGATCCGTCTAGTACAATTGTGCCACTAAAGCGCACTAATATTTTTGTTATGATGATTCACTGGCAAATTAAAAATTACTATTTTGTAATGGGTTCTCTTCCTGATGCTAGTTTATGATATAGAACCTAGGGTTCCAAATTTTGTTTCAGGAGGGAAGCTCTGCAAATTATAAAAGAAATTTATACCTTGTTGAATATTAATGAAATATTTTGGTGATTCTGGCTCATATGAATGTGTAGTATGCATTTTATTTTGTGTTTGTTCCATATACCTTCACTCTTATTCTCAGATTTCATGTAACAGTAGTTGTTGGATATGTTTTTATGAATTTATGGGTTCTGTTAGTGTCAGTATGTCGAGCCTGTCACTAGTGATCAAATGGGATCTTATCATGTCTTTTTAGGTTCTCGAAGTCAATTTTTTGTCATTTCATTTGGTCTTCAAGTAAAAATTTTCTCACTGGATAGTGTGTCTAGGGCTATTTCCACTCCTTTAAAAAAAATTTACATGTTGGTCCTTGGCATCACTCAATTGACTGTACCATCAAATAAATGTCATCATCATCACTCTAGCCAACATCATCATTATTTCATTCATTTCAGTGTCTCCATTAGGTCATTAGGGTTTCAGTCACCAAAATCTGTCATTCCATGACTAAACCCAACAAAGAAGGAGTGGTAATAGGTAAATTTTTTCAATGAAAGTTTGGTCTCAAATGTAATTTATGTTTCAAATATGTAATAATTTCATCATGTTCCTAAAGTTGCATAACAAAGTTTCAAAGCTACAAGTTTTCAAAACAAAATGAAAAGACATGTAGTGTGTCATCCCACTACTAAGAATATATGTGACCATCAAAAGTTATAAAAGGAAAATTCAAGCTCATTTTCTCATTCACCTCATTGAATAAAAGCTCTCATTCATCACCAAGTGATTCATTAGCAAATTCAAGTCAAAAACATTCCAAAATTTGATGCCAAAGTAGCCACGCTGCATTTTCTAGGCTACAAGCTACGCTTTCTTCCAAACGTTGTGTTTTCTCTCTTGGAGGCATCAAATCAACTTCTGAAGGCTTATAAAGGATATCAAGGTATCTAGCATCAATGGACAAGTAAGTTACACCTTATAAAACCCCTCCTTGCAACTCAATTTCATTGATTTAGAGTGAAAACCCTCCATTGGCCGTTATGCTACATTTTAGTGGTTGGCCCATATTTTCAAATTTTGCAAGGTAAATACATATTCCCATAGTTTGATACCCTCCCTCACACCAAATACCATCTCCCATAGCCTTCACACCCCCTCATTTCCATTTCCTAAGACCCAAACCCTAAACCCTAAGCCTAATTCCGCAATTTTGGGCAGTTTTCCTAATTAGTACTGTGTAAAAATTTCCTAGCTTAATTCCCATACCCATTTCACACCTTTTCACTTCCTCTACTTCCTTAAAACCCCCGTCCATCTCCCTAAATTTTTCTTCTCACATCTCCCTTCCCTAACCTCTTCATCTTATCCCTTCACTCCCTTCCCATGTTTTGTCCCATTAGGGTTTTTCCCCTTGCAAACTATCAAATGGAGGAGAACAAGTATTACAATAAGGGAGGCCAGGTGATAAGACATGAGCCCTTAACCACTCATGAAACGATGTCTTCACCATTATCCAAGCACTGTTTTCAATTGGTAGGGTGTCTTCCTTTTTGTGAACAAGTTGAGAGGGTCAAATACCATGCCACATTGACCTTGTTTGCCACTCAACTAAAAAAGGACAAGATAATGACTACAGGGGTTACTTTCACTATATCAACTGATGTAGTAGCTAAGGCCACATGGATACCTAATAATTGTGAAAAATGGTTCAAAAATCAAGACCTAGACATTCAAAATTATCAGCCCTATCTCAGAAGACATTATCAACAACACATGAATAATATTTTTCCCAGTTGGGCACCTCCTTGAGAAGTATACACCACTAATGAAGATCTTCATGAAGTACTTCACCTATGAGGGAAGATTTTCTAGACTATAAGGGTATCATGTCAGACTTCTCATTCAATTTACAGGTGTAAAGCCACTCAATTTTCCCTATTACCTCTACAGAAGTTTGGCAAAGATGGTAGGAAAATTTCATCATAAGTAGAGTAGTCTTGAAATCAACCTCTTTCACCATGCTCTTATCAAAATCATTGTTTTAAACCAGCTTGAACAGAAGAGCATCTCTTGGGAAACCTTCATGCAAGCATATGTCTTTTTGTCTTATAGTAGCCAGCCTACTAGCCCGAGTTCACCATCAACACCATCTAGACATGTGGAGGTTGGCTCACCTAGCACGGTTTCAGTGAGGAGGAAGATTGAGGTCAGTCAGACATACCAGAGAGGCAGAAGGCTTGTGTTTTATATTCAAATTGAGGAAGGGGCCAAGCCCACATCAGTAGAGCAGGGATTACCATTACATCATGAGACATCTTTGCATGCTGAGGAGATCATCCATCATGACATTGACATAGTAGACTTGGAGGCCAGTGAAGAGCATGAAAATCTAGAGAGGTTCATCAAGGAAAAATATGCTCAGATCAAAGAACTCAAATACAATTTGGCAAGGGCTAATTTCATAATTTCCTTCTTAGAGCAAGAGACAAATCGGTTGAAGGAAAAACAATTGTCTTTGGAGAAAAATCAATTTCAAGCTAGTATGCAAGATGTGAAAGGCAAATAAATGGATGACAGTGAAGATTTAGAAAATCACGAAGAGCAGGTGACAAGAAAGAGGCCAAGGACCATGGGTCTCCGAAGAGAATTGTAGAAAGAAAGAGAGCAAAATCCACCAGATGAATAATTGACATTTGAAAAAAGGATAACCATGGAAATCAATGAAAACATGGATTTTTGGCTTGAGAAAGTCAATATTCACTTGCAGAAACTCCTTGATAAGGCCAACAAAGATAACAAGTTGCAAAAACACATGGCTGACCACTACTACACCAGGAATCAAATTTAAAAAGTCAAAGTCAAACAATTGCAAGTAAAACTGAAGGAAACCCTTATTAGTCAAAAGGAGAAGGATAACTTGGAGCTACTTGATGATGCTTAGTAGCATAATACACCTTGTCAGGCATCTTTGGACCAATTTTGAAGATTTTTGGAGCAAGTTTTGATTTTTGTCAAATTTTGGTCAAATTTGACAATTTTGAAAACCAGTCACACTGGAAAAAGTGCAACATGGGCCACGCTACGCTTTCTGAGTACTGTTGGGAGAATGAAGATATGGAGGTCTAGGAGCCACCTTTTTGAGTGCTTGAAGAGTCTATCATGTAGTAGACATCTAGAGCTTTCCATAGCAAATTTCAGATCAACATTTGGACACCTAGAATGCCTTCAAATTGCCTTTTTCCCCAGCTCGCGACGCTTTCAACAATGTTACCGATGAAATAGGTAACCTGACCTCAAAACGAGAACTCTAGCCCAAAAAGACTCAAAAAACATGAAAAAACACCCCAAAAACAAAAAGTGTGTATTCCAGAACGCACTTCGTTTTTTTTTAAGGTCAAATTTCAACATTTTATAAAATTATGGTAAAAAAAAAATTGTTTCTTGAAAAAAGGATTGAAAAAACACCCTCAAAACAAAACCAGTTGATGCTGGAATAACAAAAAAAAAAAATTGTGTCATACTTCTGGCATTTTTAAAAATAGAAGTAACATTTTTTAATTTTTAAAATTCAAACATTAAAAAAAAACCTAAATTTTAAGAAAAAAAATAAATTTACAAAATAAAAACATTTAAAACCTTAAAATTTTAAAATATATGAAGATAAAAAAAATAAAAATAAAAATAAAATAAAAAAATAAATAATAATAATAATTCAAACATTAAAAAAAAAACCTAAAATTTAAGGAAAAAAAATAAAATTAAAGATTAAAATTTAAAAAATATATAGAAATTAAAAAATAAAAATAAAAACAAAATAAAAATATTAAATTAAAAAAAAAAAAGTTAAAAAAAGAAGGAAATTATAAAAAATAAAATATAGAAATTAAATTTAAAAAAGAAAAAGAAAATGTTTATTAAATTAAATTTAAAAAACAATAATAATAATAATAATAATTTTAAAACAAAAAATTAAATTTAAGGAAATATATTAAATTTTAATAAATTTAAAAATTTTAAAAAAAAATTAAAAAAAAAAACATTATTTAAATTAAAAGTAAAAAAATGAAAAATTAATTAAAATAAAAAATGAAAAATAAAATACAATAAAAGTATTAAATTTAAAACAATATATATTAAAAAAACAAATAAATTATAAAAAATAAATTAAATTTAAACTATAAAAAATAAAATATATATAAAATCTAAAAATTAAGCAGCAGAGGCTTAATTTTTAAATGAAACAATTTATAGATTTTATTGAGAGAATGAAAAGAGCAATTGAGCAGCAGAGGCTTGATATCACTATTTTTTTTCTTAAAATGTATGGAGAGATTGTTGTGGTTTCTAAAAATGTATATGTAGAGATCATAGTATGCTAGTTGATTTGTGTAGAGATCTAATATTTATTACTTGCTATGACAAAAGGTGTGAATTGCATTGTGATAGAGGTCTTGATATGCATAGATCCTTGAACAATGAGGTTTCAAAAAGATCTGAGATTAATATGTTGCATTTATAGTGTGTATGATGAGAACATAATGGGATTTGAATGACAGAGACTCTTGTATGCTTCTTTTCATCAGGTGTTTGATCTGTTTACATAAGTGTTTTGTATCAGCTAACTGATTACAGATGGTTGTCATGAGGGTTTGAAAATATCCTCTTAGGTTTGTCTTGTTGCAGTAACAATTACCTATATGTTGGACATATACCTTTTGGCTTGGTGATAGTAAATTGAATGATGATATTAGCACGAAAAAGATCAATGATTTGTGGACATAGTTTTGTGTATGAAAATGTAGAGATTAGCATGATAGAAAGGTTCATGTATGCCTTCCCACTAATGTTTGATTTGACAGAGATTTTATATGGGTAAGGTTGCTTGAATTTGAGGGCTTGTATTGTTGACAAAATGTGTGACTTTTATCCTTTATATTTTTCCTATATAACATAATATTTGTGACAAAATATTGATGAAAGTAAGACTCTCTATCGATTGAGCTACATGTTGGTAATGTATGTATGTTGATGCAAGGACTTATACGTCAAAACTTGGTATGACAGAGACATGTATGGTTGCTAGCATTATGAATTTATGATGTTGTTTTCATTGATATGAACCTATTATAGACTTCATGATGATGGTGATGTGATCTGTCTAGCTAGAGGTATTTGATGTTTTGATTTTGATCTTGTTCATAGATTTTATTTATAGATATTGTATTTGCTTAGAAAGAGTTTTGGCATTGATTGAGTTAATTGTGGCTTGAGGATGGTATTTTAGAGATTTATATGTTATGATTTTATGATTCATGATGATGGTTCTTTGTTGCTATTGGTCATTAATATATATTTAGATTAGTAGATCATATTGTGTCCTATATTAACAAAAGTTTTTTGATGGCTCGATGTATTGATGAGTAAATGAGATGATTTAAGGACAATTATTGGTTTATGATGAATTTGTTTCTAATAGGTTTTTGGATTTTTTGTAAGGTGTTTCCCTACTTGATGAGTATGGTTTGAGTATAACGTAAGACTTAGTATTGATGAGAAAAAAGTTTGACTTGGTGTTGTTGAGATTTGGCTTGATTGATCAATGATTTAATTCAGGGAGGTTATTGGTATCTTGTTATTTAGTTATTCATATTGATGGTATTGTTGGGTGTGGGTCCAATTTAAAAATTTGATGAATCTTGTCCTATACATTTTGGTTTGTGATTGAGTCAGGTGAATCCAGTGTGAAATATTTTGAAACCTCGTCCACAAAGATGTTGAGGGTTGGAGTCTTCAGTGAAGGAATATGAGCTTCCTTATGGTAGGAGAGGATAAACTTGATCAATGAGTAGTAGTTATCTTCAAATCAGAGTTGGATAAAAGAGGGGGTGGTAGCCTCCAATAGGTAGGATCATGCGTACTGGTAAGAGTCTGCGCCAATACAAGATGTAAAAGATTTTCTGCATAATAAGAAAGAAGACAGAGACAACAACAACAATGGTTTTCTCCCAAATTGCGTTTCTACCTAAAAAACACAGTGTCCCTATATTTTGATGTGTTTATGATATGTTTCATTATATGGTTCATATGTTCTTATGTTTAATGTTACTCACAATTTACTGAATATTTTCATATCTATAAATAAGGTTACTTGGGAGTAGGAGCGAGGAGCGACATTTTCAAAATCTCCCGGTTCGGGAGCGAATATATATGCATATATGTCAAAAAATCATGTAGAATGATGAATTAGATATAAAAAACATAAAAACATGGATTGAGCCATAATACATCAATCATCTAGAAGTTATAATTTTCATCAACCATGTCCACAAGTTAGTAACATACATCATATCGAGTCTCTTGATTCATCAATATTAAGTTTCAAGATTTCAAATTCAATATATAAAATTTATCATCATTGATCACTAAATTTTCAACTTGTACTTGTAACCATTACCATTACCAAGTAACCAAACGATAACAAATAATATCTAACATGAAATGAAATGTTTCAACTTTCAACTTTCACAAAGCATCATATTCATAATTCATTACCAATGAGTTATAAATGCCAACTTCAAACTTCAAACTTAAATTGTCATAAATTGTTTACAAAAAATACCATAATAAGTATGAAAGATTCAATACTTGTAAAAAGTACTAGAAAATAGAAAAGACAAGTAAATATATTATCTACTGCTTGACCCTCTTGCCACGATAAATTTCAAATTTCTTGTATCGTGCTTTATTGGGAGTCTCCTCCTACATAGTCGAATGGCCTTGGTGCTCTTTATTGAATACAAGTTCCATACCCTAGTACTCTAGTTTCTCTTGATTATTGGGAGTCTCCCCGCATACAAGGCTTGCTACTCTTGATTAAATATAAGTTCCATAACCTAGTACATGAAAAAATCTAATGGAAAAATTGCAATCCCTCGGAATCCTGAAATCCTAAAAAAATTATAAGTCTGTTGGATTTCGAGTGAGATCTAAAATTATACTTTCTCCATATGGAATATAATGAGGTTGAAACCACTCTCAAACATCCTAAGTCATTTCATGGTAATATTAAAAATTTAAGTAAAATTCACATTCTCCTTTATCTTTCATTTAAGTAAAAGGATGAAAATGAAATATAAAGGAGAATGTCACTTTTACTTTAAAAATTTAACATTACTAGGAATTGCATATCAATACTAGGGCCATAGGCTTGAACATTAGGCTACCCCACTAAAAACGTTTTGTTTCCAATCTTTAATATCTCCCTCTATCACTCCTGAATAGGCAGGGATCTAATTTCGAGAGCGCACTCCCAGGGTCACTCTTGATGCACTCCTACTCGGAGCATGCTCAGGGAGTTGGTTCGAAAGGGAGGGTTACTCCCCTGCAACCATGTCTATAACACATTGTGTTGGTAATAAAATAATGGATCAGAGGAATTTGAAAATGAAAAGTATAAACTAAGTAAAATTCAATTAGGCATGAAATAATGATTCACCCACCCCCCCTCTCAATATTTCTAACAATTGTTATCAGTGAAGGTCTCTCTAGTAAAGCTTAACCACTTGAGTGTAGATCAGGGACAATGGGAAGAAAGCAGAAGAAGAAGGAAGCTCAAAGAAAGAAGCCAGTCCCAGACAACTGTGACAATGGAAATGATGTATCCGATGTCGTGGCAATATCAACAATCATAGGTTAAGGACAATCAATATAGAAACAATTCAAGTCAGAAAATATGGATAGTAAAGGCATACTCGTACCTGATGATGCTAATTATTAGGATTGGAACAAAAATATGAATTTATAAGATAATATCCCTTAGATATCATGTTTGGAATTTAGTCTGTAATGGTCATACTAAAACTCCTCAATCAGGAGAAGATTTCCTAAATAATAGTCAGGCATTAAATGAAATATTTTGTAACATACCTGATTTAGTATTAGAGAAAATTATGCACTATGAAACCACAAACAAGGTATGGAATAATCTGTAGGTCATCCAGGAAGGAGAAGGAAAACTAGTAACAAAGGAAGTTTGTTCATCAGGTAAACCGACAAGTAATCTTGTTTCTGAAACATTAAATGAATCAGAAGGAAATTGTAGTTTATCAGAAGATGAGAGTGACCATGAAACAACCATTATTGTATCATATGGAGTTATTAGTTCATAAGAAGAAAGGTTAAAGGGAGTATTTAAACTTAAAAGAAAACTTGTTTGTACTTTGAAAAGGATTAATAGTCTTGAGAATAAGTTGTAGGAATATGAAAATAGTGACCATGAAGAATCAGTAAATATTGCAGTAGTAACAGAAAAAATTAATGCAAGGAAGCAATATTGTGAATGACTTGAAGCTGAGATCATCTCTCTATGATCAAATCTAGAAAAGTAAAACAAAAGGATCTACTTCAATTATTTGTAAAACAAGAGAACATGTTTAAAGAAGAAATTATCGAGTTAAGAAAACATTTGGAAGAAGGAAGAAAAATTGAAGAAGGAAATAGGAAGCAATAAAAAGAAAGGGAAGATCAGTGTCAAATACTGGAGGATGAGCTAAGAATTATAAAAGTTAAATTAGTATAAAATTAAAAACATTTGAAATTTCACGATAATACCAAGATATTGGACAATATTCTCTATAGTCAAAGACCCCCTTCCATCAAATTAGGCCTTGGATTTCATGAAACTGTTAAGGGAGAATATAGCTCACAAGATTGTGCAAGCAATCTTGAGGTTAAAAAAGAAAACTTTGAAAATCCTGGTAAAGAATTAAGATGTCAACAAAACCAGCAGCCGAGAAAAGTGAATTTTATAAGGAAATTATTTACCCCCAATAAGTATGACATAAATAGAAATAACAATCCATTCTCTCTTTTTGTCAATGATATTGAATGTTTTATCTGTCATAAATTTGGACACATTGTTGCTGATTGTAAAATAAAATTATACAGTCTCTCCACAGGTATATCATCGGCTTGGAGGCACTCAGGTTTCTTTAAGGGGTATTTTTTTACATGCAATGTATTTGGTCACAAAGCTATTGATTGTAATAAGATAAATATGAAGCGGAAATATTATGATTCTCTTGCCCTCTTCTCTAGTAACGTAAGGTGTTATACATGCAATAAGTTTGGAAATTTAGCAAAATAATACAGGATCAAGTCAATGAATTCATACAAAATTTTTAGAAAACATGTATATTCCATCCAAAGCAAGCAACCATATAATAATATTGTTATCAAAAGACCTGAAAAAGATGGATCCACTAGCACTTTTCATATTAAGAAAAAGGAAGAGGAACAAGTGAAGTGTGGCCTTGCTCAGTGTGCATTTGAAGAAGAGTATAAATGGTATGTTTGTAGTGGATATTCTCATCACATATTTGGAAACAAGAGCAAATTTATCTCTCTCAAGAAAAACAAGAGTGGTAAATTTATTCTTGGAAATAGTGCACATACAAAGGTGCTAGGAAAGGGTAGTGTTTATCATGATGTTAAGATTACAAAAGCTGCTAATGTATTATTGGTTGAAAGTAGAACATTATAAGTATAGGCCAAATAACTGATAAAGGGCATGTAGTTTTATTTACATCAATTGGATGCAAAATTATAGAAGAAGACATTGGAAAAGTTATAACAAAAGGATTCAAAATCATAGACAAATTATATGTTCTCAGGAAGAATATAGGCATAAATAAGAATTCAAGTTCCTCCTCTTAATATTCAGAGTAGGGGAGATAGTTTCCACTATGCTCTGTTATATATGATGCTTATTTATGAAAGGATTACAAAAATTCGTGTGGAGCATATGATAGCTTGATGACAACCAAGTCTATAGGACCAATGGTGCATGATCTCAGGGGGAGCTATGCATGTGTGCTATTTGACCGGTTCAACTTTAATGATGACTCCATGTGTTATTTTGATGCTTATCCTTTTAATGATATAATGTTTCATTTGGTAAAACTATTGTGATCGGGATGGATGATGAAGCATTGGCATAGGTCCAGGGGGAACATCTCATGAGTTTCTCATAATTCATTATTTGCATTATCGTTCCTTACCAACAAGGAACATTGTGACTACTTATCTGACATTGGTTTACTACAGCCTATTGATGATTCCTATATGGTGTTTGGAATTATCATCTATGATGAGTTCATATTATTGTTGTTTCTTTTTAGGTCAATCTTCCTATAATCCTTATTTGATGCATCTTCATTGTCGAGGAGGATAGATATATATGTTGCTTGGGTTGTTGCCATGGAGTTTTCATGTTTTTTATTAGTCGTATCTTTCTTGAATTACTGCAAAATTTCTTGATTTATATGTTGATAGGAACTTCCCATATATTTCTATTAAGATACTTGTGATATCATATGCCATATTGTTATTGTTGATGAATTCCATGTATTTTTTACAACCATGTACCATTATTGTCTCATTCTTTCAGTGCATTGGTCAAGAATTGACCCATGTTGCAAACATTGTAAAATTCAGACATGTATGGGCCCTATCATGCCATATCATGTATATAGCCTTGTTTCTTTGGGTGATTTATTTAAACTTGGGATCATAGAGTCTTTGGTTGTGTTAGTCATGCTTATGGGAAATATATGCGTATCTAAAACCATGTATTTACTTTATAAATCCCTGTATTTATATTGTATATCACTAGAAGGTCGAATATATGCTTAAGGGGAACATAGTCAGGTCATGGTGTTAATTAGAGTGATGTCTTGTAGCCAAGATATTTTCTTCACATCACTAAATCATATTTATAGTGTTAAGCATTACAAGGGGGGTACTTCTCTTAGCTTGGTTCTACCCTTTTCCCTTGATATCAAAGGGGGAGGGAAGGACTTGGTGTTTTGAAAGAGGTTGACATCAAGCCCAAAGGGGGATATTGTTGGCATTATGACTAATGTCTTTCACTTAATGTCAACTTGTCCACTATGTCATGATTTTGTCACATTATGACACTATTGGTATGCATGCAGAATTGATGTGCATGTATGGGCCAAGGATAGAGGATGTTTCCTCATGATTAGAAAGGTATTACAAGTGTACTGATGATTACAAAGGTGTCTTGATGATTACATATGAGTCACAAAATCTAGCTCAATGTCGGGATTAGTTGCAGAAGAATGGACAAGGATTGGAGTTGCTTGAAGGTGAAGAAAACTAAGGAGACATAGGTGCTTAATTGGAGAAGGTTTAATGAGGTCTTTGAGGTGCTATTGAAGCCTTATCAAAGCTTGAAAATGCCCCCAGGTGTTGGAAAAGGCATGCTATAATTTGGAGAAAGTTTGAGAAAGTCTAACTATGCTTTGAGAACTTCTAGGGCAAAGATAGAGTAACACAAGTTACCTTTGTTGGAGGAGTGCTACCACCTAGGGTAACACAGCTTTTGTGTTCAAGACATGAGTTATAAATTAATTTATGAAGGGGATAGGTGTGTTACTACCTGTAAGCGCAAAATAAGAAAACCTTGGGGCTAAAACCCTAGTTTTTTCCCAGGCTAATCTTCCAGAAGTTCGATCGAGGTCCATTTGATCCTGTCAAGGTTTCCTATAAGTGAATACATGGTATTTTATATTGGTATTATCAATGGATGGAGATTATAAAAGGAGAAGAATATTGAGTAGATAGTGTGTTCATTTCTTGTGTCTTGTTTCGAACAGGCGTGCAACAGTGTGCAAGAGGAGGCTTAAATATATTCCTCAATGACATATTTAAAGGATATCTGAAGGATATCCCAAATACTTGGCTTATTACTTGAAGATGTGCTAGTTTGATGAATATTTGAAGGGCTTAACATCATGTTTTTCTTGCAAATATGATTGAAATAATGCATAGAGAAAGGAGTAGCAGAGGCTCGATATGACTATGTTGTTTTTTACAGTGTATGCATAGACTGTTGTGGTTTCTAATAGTGTATATGTATAGATCAGAGTATGCTATTTGCTTTATGTAGAGATCTGATATTTATTACTTTCTATGAAAGAAGTGTGTGAATTTCATTGGGATTGAGGTCTTGATATGAAAATATCCATGAACAATGCGGTTTTTCAAAGATACAAGATTAATATGTCGCATTGATAGTGTGTATGCTGAGATTAGAATGAGCATTGAATGACAAATAATATTGTATGTTTCTTGTCCTCAAATGTTTGATCTATTTACAAAATTGTTTTGTAGCAACTAACTGATTATAGGTGAAAGTAATGAGGGTTTGCAAAGATCCTCTTAAATTTGTATTATTGCATTAACAATGACCTATATGTTGGAGATATACTTATTGGCTTGGTGAAATTAACTTGGATGATGATATTAGCATGACAAAGATCAATGAATTGTATACATATTTCTTTGTATGCAGATGCAAATATTACTATGAAAAAAGGTTCATGTATTCTTTCCCACTAATGTTTGATTTGACATATATGTTATATGGGTAAGTTTGCTTGACTTTTAGGGCATGTATTGGTGATCGAATATGTGATTTTTATCCTTGATGTTTTTCCTAGATAACATAGTATTTTTGACAGAAGATATATACGAGTAAGACTCTCTATTGATTGAGCTACATGTTAGTAAGGGTTGTATGTTGATGCAAAGACTTATGTGGCAGAACTTGGTATGATAAAGTCTTGTATGTTTTCCAACATTATGAATTTATGATGCTACTTGTCATTAATATGAACCTACTATAGACTTCATGATGATGGTGATGTGAAGTGTCTATCCAAATGTATTTGATGTTTTGAGTTTACTGTTGTTCATAGATTTCATTTGTAGAGATTACATTTTCTTAGAAAGAGTTTTCACATTGATATTATATTTTATGCATGAATTTATGTAGGCGTTATTACGTTGCGCCAGGAACTGCAAGGTAGTCACAACGGGGAGACATCCCGCCCTGCCAAGAGGTTTCTACATAGGGTTCGGGGTAGCACCACAAAATATTTTTTTTGAGGCAAACCCAAGGATGGTTGGGAAGACCCAAGGATGGGGGCATACCCAAGGATGATTGGATGGAACCAAGGATGGGGGTAGACCCAATGATGGTGGGTAGGCCCACCCATGGTTTTGTGCACGGGTTTTGGGCATGGTGAGTTTTCCCATGGTATTTTTTTGATCAAGACAAGGGAACTACAATTATGTTCTAATATAGGGTTAATGGATTGAGAGTTTATGAACGATTCAACATGTAGATAATGTATTGTAACATTGAAAGGAATATAATGAAAATCAATCTAGTTTTCCCAGTTTTAGGTTCTAGGAGAAAAATCTGTATGTATATTTTTTGTTCTTGCCATTATATATTTTCTTAAGAATTTGTTTGCAGGTAATTTTTGTACAGGGTCAAAACCTTCAATATTTTCTTTTAACATTGCATGATATGCTACTTGATTTGTTAAATAATCAAAATTTTCTTGAAGAATGTTGTTTTTGTTCCTTGGACAGATATAATTTATCCTACAGATAATGTATTGTAACATTGAAAGGAATATAATGAAAATCAATCTAGTTTCCCCAGTTTTAGGTTCTAGGAGAAAAAATCTATATGTATATTTTTTGTTCTTGCCATTATATATTTTCTTAAGAATTTGTTTGCAGGTAATTTCTGTACAGGGTCAAAACCTGCAATATTTTCTTTTAACATTGCATGATATGCTACTTGATTTGTTAAATAATCGAAATTTTCTTGAAGAATGTTGTTTTTGGTCCTTGGACAGATATAATTTATCCTACTTTAAATCCTTGAATAGATATATTTCATCCTATTTTATCATTACATTGTATAAGTGTGAAATATGACAGAGAAATGAATGAAGACTATTTCAAAAAGATGAATACCCCAAAATTTTTACCCATATCACTAATGAAAGTGTTAAATAAAAACAACAACTAAAAACATTAGCATAAAATCCATAGGTTACAAGTAACAATATGATCATGTTCTATATTTCAAAAAAATTATAATATTTAAATTCATAATAGGAAAATGATGATAAGGATAGAGGTTAAATAGTCAGTAAGAAGAGTGCAGGTTTGGACCATAAATTCTAAGAGGGTAGAGTAAAAAGATACGGTAAATACATCAATCATATTTTAATCTTGGAATCTTACTGAACAATGAAGACAAGCATTTTTGTATATTTAGGATGAAAATAAAAAACATCAAAGAAATGATTCATAGTAACAATCATTTTTGTATTCGACAATAGTCCACTTCAAAGAATTTAATTACAGTTAACACATTATTCTCCTTAGAGAGAACACATTTCTTGAAAAATGATATGAAATTTTTGGGAAATGTCACATGAACATTCCCTTAGATGATTCCTACAAAATTTGAGAAAATAGTGTACGACATAGCATGCATCAAGATTACTTATGAGAAATTTTTTTCTATGAAAAAAAGGGATTTGATAGTCTAATCATTTTAGTCACAACCTTGTGCAAGGAAGATGTACAATATAAAATTGAGAATTTGCATTATCAAAATATCTTATTAAAGAAAATGTGGCATAAATGCCACTCAATGTAATTTAATTTTGTTTTTGATATAAAATGCATAATTGGTCTTCTTGGATGTAATTTTCTATTGTTTTGTCAACTTGTGGGTCACATATTATCAATGGTTTCTCATTATGAACATTATTTCAGCCTCTGCGACTCCCTTAAAAAAATTAATGTGCTACCACATTCTCTTTGGCATCAACATTAGCGGTATTAGAAGTTTTGGATTGTTTGCACAATAAACTAAATTAATTAATCCATTTGTGGGTAGGGAGTACTAAATATGATAGAATGGGAATATTCATTCCAAAGTCCTAAGTACACCAATCTTTAATGTTGTAGATATCATATCTATGACATTCCAAAAATTATAACATGAAAAATCTTGGTTTTTTATTTATTTTTTAGATAGGTGAATATGATATGTTCTAGAATACCAATAGATAGTGTGATTCCCCTCCAATAATCGGTCTAAATGTATTACCTATTTCCACATAGTTGTAAATACAACTAGAGTTGTCATCCTTGGAGTAGTTCTGATTGCATGAGATGGCACATGTACTTATAATTAAAAGTTATATACAATTCTCAAACATGACAAGCAATTGGTTATTAATAGAACTTTACTTAAAAGAAAAGGTTTCCAATTTGGAGGGTTATGGTTTGATAGGTGGATGGTATATAAAATTTCAATGATTTTTTCATAGAGAAGAATCTACAGAATTCCTAGGCTGACAATGTTATTGTTGCTATAAATGGATTATTATTATTATTATTACAAAGATGGCGGAGGTCAGTTTTGAAACAAACTAAATCTTGTTTTTCTCTACATTGTTTCAAGATTTCATTCCTACATGTAACTTCTATAAGATGGATAACTCACTCATAACTTCTATGAAATGCATATCTTTCTCTAAGAAACGAAGTCTAAAAAAGCATGAAACTCATACTAGTGATTGATCATCTTGCATGTGCTTTAGATATAGTGACAAGCTAATGGTATCATGCAATCTAGCATGCTTACTCAAGAGAAGTGATGTTGAAAAACACTAACTCTTTCGACAAATCTTTGAAAATTCCACCCATGACTACCACCACTAACTTTTGTATGGCATTTAATCATGGACACATTTTGTCAAGCATTTGGCGTGCATCCTTTAAATTCATGCAAGCTACATACATAGTCAGAAGGGTATTTCTTATATGTGTATGAGACTTGAACTCGGTTCTCATTACATAGGCATGAATCTCTTTGCATTGTGAGAGAGCTAATAAACCAACTCAAGCCTTGAGAACACGGGGAAATATGTAATAGTCCAACCTAATGCCTATCTGTTACTTTTGGTGATAAAACATGAGAGCTTCCTCAATTGGTGATAAAATTAGATGGACATATTCAAAATTACCACACTTAGCATAGAACATACAATCATATTAGCTAAAAGGATTTGTTGTTTAATTGCAAGTGAAACTATTAAGGAATGTAGACACTTGGCTTTTATGAGAGTCTTCTTGTTAGAATATGTTGGAAATAAATAGTCGTATGTATGGAAATCAATCTCAGACCCAACTCATTCACATAATGTTGGTTTTTCAATGCTTCTTGCAAGTTCCCATCTTTGGACAATTTTCTCATTTATGAATTACTATTATAATGTTGGATGGAATTTCCTACTATTATTATATTTCTTGAAGTTATATCTCATGTAAAGGATATTTTAAAACATTTGCAAACTTGTTAAGCATTTCATATTTGTGTTTTTCCATGGTCCATGCATGCCCAATGTTGTAACCTACACTTTGATACCACTTGTAACATTCCTTGGCTACTGATCTTGGGCATTACCACTCATAGTGCTACTGATATTGTAATAGAAAATAAAATAACATAACTAGAAAAACATACCAATATGAATTATAACCATAAATAGCATAAACAAGTTTGAGAACTCTTTTGATAAAATTCACTGACTAGATGAAAACCTTGGATGCACCACCCATCCACAGACCACGTTGTTCCAGTTCTCCAAGTAATGGGTCACCCCCAAGCTAGGGACATGAATTAACAATGCAAATGGCTATCCAAGCCAGGTACATGTTCAATATTGAATATGAACAGGGTCAGGGTACCGAACCCTAGTAGCCTCTAATCAATAGGCTCACATTTCCCATCAGCCCACACAACCCAAGGTAGTGCACCCCCTTCTTTGCACTCATAGTCCATTGGCTTGTGCCACTACCCTCTAGGGTTTCCATCTCGGGCCATCCAAGTACATCTCAAAGCCCTATGGTTTCCAAGAGTTACTGCTACCGCCAAGATTTTTCAAGTTACCTTATAGGGCCTTGCATACAGACACATGTCCCTCCTGATAAATATCCCACTAAATTGGGGAACTCCATTTTTATAGACATGGTACCCCTTACTTTATACTGTAGTAATATATTCTAATATTATATTATATTATATTATATTATATTTTTATATCAAGTCACTTTACCTTTATAATATTGGCTAGGGATAACATGATTTTTTCCTGGCTTAGCCCCCTTGCTAAGCTCCCTAACTTATTTTCCTTTCCCATCATTGAATCCTAGCCCCCCCATACTCATTTTTTTCCCTTGGTCTATAGTCATGGTGTTGTTTTAGTAATCTTAGTATGTTTACATATCATGCCCACTGGGTTCATTGGCCTATTAACACACATGATCTTTGGTCTGTCGACACAGACACCCTAGCCTTAAAACACATGTGTAGCCCATTGGCCTAACACATTTATACACACAAATGCATGCAAGCCTCAATAGAATCCATCTCACTAGCCTAAATATCACATGTAGATTTACAAGACCATTTTGGGATCAAGCAAGGGGTATTACATTGTGGAGGGATGAGCTATGCATTAATACCTAGTTATGGGTGCTTTGTTGATCAAGGATGCCTAGTATTTTCATCATATAGAGTATTATGCTTTTTATTTTAATTTCAATTACTTCTATAAATAAGTTATAATTTCCATTGTATATACCGTTCTAGTTTTTCAAAAAAAAAATTGTAGTTATTTTTATGTAAATATAAGACATTTTTCAAAAAAAAAAATTGTTTAGTGAGTTTCATTTGGTAATAGCTTATAGTGGAATGTGTTGATATTACATTTAATGGCTTCCATACATATATTATTATTAACTTTGATGAGCCCTTTTGACCCTATTACATCACTAAAGAAGATCTTGCCACTCCATCCTCTTTTGAGAAGCATTGTACTCAATACATGTACCTATGATGTACATCCATAAGCCATGATTCCATGTACAAATGCTAACCTCAATGTTGAGAGTGAAGTAGTCCAAAAAGTGTGTCCATAAGGGGTTGATTCATAAGCCAAGGTTCCATGTACGGGTGGTGCTCTCCACATTCAGAATGAATTCAACAAAGGTATATGTCCATAAGGTCAAATACCAAGTATTGCATAGTTTCTATTATAGCAAAATCTAAATTATTTTATTCATGATAAATAGAAACTATATAAACCCCTCCTTGGTCGAAAAGCAAGGGAGAAACAGAGCTCAAAATCCTAGCTCGTTTTGTATCTCAGTGCTCTCAATTTCACTCAATACAATATAATCACAAATATAAACTCAAAATCTATCTTATCACTCTATAATAAGGGAGAAAAAAACATAACTCCAGAGTCGTTACATAACACCTGCTTTCACTATCCTTTTAATAGTACATAAAATCATAAAGTTAGTTAATATTAATTATTATCTCTAAACTATAAAATGAGTCATTAATATTAAAATAAATGCACTAGCTCCAACTAAGGCACATACAAGGCCCCAACAGAAATCATTTTTTTGCTCTTAAGAAAAGCACCAATTGGAAAACACTACATGTCACCTCCGTTGGGCAAAGGAAAAGGTATGAAATCATTTTATATTTTCATTCTTTTATTATGCATCACCTTTACCTTAGAAAGGTAATTTATTATAAGAATTATGGTAGAATTGGAAAGGTTTATGTTTATTGTAAAAAGATGACTAAAGATTGTTTTTTGTCGATAAAAACAAAGGAATTAGACGAAGTGAACAAATGTACCAAAGGCGAGGCCGAGATTAATGCAACCGCCGTCTTCCACCAGTCATAAACCACATCCACCAAAGACAAGGAAATCCGAACGCATTGCCAAGAAAAGGCAAGGGACAAAATTTCGTCTTGGCCAAAGTAAACCAAGATGATAACTAAACGAAAGGGAAGCGAATCCCCTCAGATCCTTCGATCTTGAGGGATCACCGTTCAAACTCATGTTATTCCTCGTCTTGTCCGTCGTTCGATATATACAGCAATGTCCTTTAGGATCAAGGGGGTCAGAAGTTCTCATATTAAAACATTTCCTCTCGTAATATTGTGTTTATTGACTCTCGCTTTGAGAGAGCAAGCTCGTAATACCTTATGTTCGATTAATATCAAAGATGTGTTTTGTTTCATCTCTTAAGTTCTCCGTTGTGCCCGCGAATATTTCACCGGTGCTGCGGGCCCGGCCTCGGTGGGAATTACCTTGCTGTTTGTATTTCTAATCTTTGCTTATTGTTGTGTGAAGGCTTAGGAGTTTATTTCGATTGCGTAGTTTCGATTGATCGTTGTTGGATTGAATACGCATTCATCATGGGATCATTAATGAATTGCATTGCTATTTTATCATCTCACAGGAAGTGCATTCGCTCGGCTTATTTACCTTGCCATCGTTATAAAGCTCGTTGTTCTATATTCAATTCTAAGTTGATGTTCTATTAGTTTACGATTCTTTATGATTGATCGTTTCATGGCATTGGCTATCGACGGGTTGAAGTATTGAGATTAGTTAAGTTTATAATTGCTATTCAATTCATGTTGTTGTTCCATTTTTTTATTGTTCATTTCCGATTCATAGCTTTAGATTAGCAGATAGATTGGTTACGCTTGTTGTGAATGCATAGGAATTACGATTTTTGTTCCTTTCTAGCCTTTGAAGTTCCTTTCGCTATTTTTATCGCCATAGTTCGAGTTCATTTTTATTGCTTTAAGAACAAGACCACTAACTATAGAGAACACCGGTTACTACTTCCAAGTTCCTGCATTGGTTATCTTGCCTCTGTGATTTCGCCAGCATCACTTTCTAAGGGAATATGCTATCAAGATCGTATCCTCGATCGATGGTTTGTAGATTGATGTAGCGAAGATTTCGCAGCATTTCCATTTGTGTTACCGTAATTGTATTTCTTTACAAGCATCCGTTTACTTTTGTATTTAAGATTTTGTACTACATCTTCATAAAGATTACTCTTAGTTAATTGTAGCCTCGTACAGAAAGTACACTCTTGAAATAAAAATCGTCTTGATTGATAATTAATGTAGGCTAATTAGGTGTTCAAAATATACCTTTTTATGCTCCACATTTTGCGCCGTTGCCGGGGAGAGTGTATGCCATTTCAAAGGAGTGATGCGCAGTTGATTTTCTCTTTCTTCGCGAAGAATTCGTATTAAAGACGAAGGTAAGAACCCCGCACCGGGCAAGAAACACACTTGCTCACAAACTCCGCTTCACAAGCAGTATGGTAGGTAAGCTTATTTTTTAGGTAGGAATGAAGACTTCATTTTCTTGAATGAATATACCAAATACAAAACAAAATTCCTCCTAAAATTGAAAAACCTAAGGACCTATGACCCTTGGGCAGACAAATTTTATTGACGAAATCCTTAAAAGAACCGAATCTCAAATGATCGTAGGATTTAGAAAAGCTATCTCTAGATAGCCTACTAGTTCCCTCAGTGTTGCAGTCACCATCCGAAGCCTTTGTTGAGATACTACCAAACAGAGGGAAATTGAGCAAGATTCCCAAGAAATTGAGAATCCTTGCATAATTTCCCCAAGAAGGGAACTCTAGTAATCTCCATGAAGGAGAAGGGGAAACAGAGAAATGCATGACCCAAAATCTCCTATTGAAATAGCCCAACCGCATAAGCAATCCAGATAAGGGAAATGTTGTTAAACTTATTCAAAACCAAGGTCCCGAATCACCTCAAACAAGAGGTCAACAAGGAATACTCATTGTTCCATATAAGGGAAGTGTTGGTCAAAGCCATTCATGCTCCCGCTAGTCACCCTAGAAATTCCTTGAGATCCCAAGGATATTGGCACATCTTCGACCAAATGGCCCGTAACCAAAAATCGAACCACAGACACCCTGAAGAACCTCTCCGCGGCAATATCCTATAGTAGACACCGCAAATAATGGCACCCATGAAGGCCATTCCCCTTCAACATATTCCCACATTTCATGGCTTAACATCGTAAGATCCAGATGTATTTTTTTGAATTTGATGTGTTATGTATCGATATTATACCACCGATCCCCAAAACTAAAACTATTCCCTTCGTTATTAAAAGGGGCACTTTACGATGGTTTATGGGATTAGGTGGGGGTGTCATAACCGATCGGGATCGTATGAAGGTCGTGTTTTTAAAAAAGTATCAAGATTATTGGCAGTGTCTCGAGAACTAAAAGATGAAATATTCCAAATGACAACAAAACTAAATGAAACCTTGGAAGAATATGTGAAATTGGGGCTTCAATACACCTCGCAGATCCCCTTTATGCATCCTTAACCTTACCCGATAATGTGTTGAAAACTACATTAATTAGGGGAATGAAAGATCAATGGGTTGAAACATTGAATATTATGGGAAAAGGTGATATATATCGTAGAAAGTTATGCTAACATCATTGATTTGTGTATCAGGAGTTCGAGGGCAATACACAAAATCAGCGAACGTAACATGATTACAAGAGAAACAAGACCTCTAATGAAGGTGTGACTGTACAGAGATTGGAAATCTGCCAGAAGATTTTAAGACAGACATACTGACTCTAACAATGCGCTCGACATTATGCAAGCTAAACAAAAGCAAGCAAAAGCAGTAGCAAAATTTGACATATTTTGTCCTAGATGGCAGAAGAAACACAACGCATAAAGAGTGCCCGTTGGATGTAATCAAAGTTTGCGCTATTTGCATGAAAGATCATCCCATGCAAGGATGTCCTTTGCTTCCCGACCTAAAAGCATGCATAAGGAGGGCGAAGAAGAATTAGAAGTGGTATGTCCGCTTAATCGCCGACGACAACAAGGTACCTACAACAATCGTGCATGCCAACCGATCCATTTTCTTCTTTTCTTGGCCTCTCAATACAATGCTCAAAGAATATAGTGGAATGTGGCAAAATCAACCACCTTTCCCCAATTGGTCATGTCACCATTCCCTACAACATCTTGGCCAAATCAAACAAATCAAAATAATTGGCCTAGCTTTCCTTTCTACCCACCGTTTTGGCAAAATAATAACTATCCAACACAATGGCCCCCCTCTACTTCGCAGTCGTGCCCTCGGCAATCAAACTCGGCAAAGTCCTACAAATCATCCACAAATTCGGAACAATTCCTCTCTCTCAACCTACACTTCCGCAAAACCTCCCTTTACAAACCCCCGAGACCAATTTAAGACCACAACTCCCACCAAACCAACCCAAACCCAAACAATAGGCCGCCCGCGTTGTGTCCAAAATAATGGAACCCCCGCAATTAGAAATCAACCGAGGGAGTGCAATTACCTTCAATTAAGGTCCTGGGCACATAGTAGAAACAGTAGAGAACAATAATGTTCATATTGAAGATCCGTTACCCGTAGAACAAACATTACAGAAAGAGAAGGAGGTTCAACAAAAAAATCAACAACCAAGTCAACAACAAGTAACAACTTCTCTCCACCATTCCCATAACGATTAATCATACCACGCCCATTAGAACATCCTAATTTTGACCTTCCGGGAGAATTTAAAAAATTAAAGGAAAATCCTCTCCTCCAAGCTATCCAAGACATTCCTATATATGCAAAAACCATTAAGGAGTTATGCATAAAAAAGCCAAAGACGAGAACAACCACCAATCCAATCGTCCAAATAGTTGGTACTTTATCCGATCCTATTATCGTGAATGTAAAAAACACTCGTAAAATATGAAGACTCAGAAATCCTATAGTGACAAGTGCAAATCCATGGGAAATTGTTTCCAAATGCCTTAGTTGATTTGGGAGCAGAATCAATATCCTAACAACCACCAATTGGCTGTAACAAACTTGGCATTACATCGCTGTAACCAACAACAACCTTATTGGAATTGGCGCAACTAACCTGTGAGTCAAACCAGAAGGTACACTACAAGATGTAATGGTATCCGTAGATTCCCGGGAATACCCCCCGCTGGGACTTCCCGGTTATCAATCCAAAGAAACCCGCCCAGAAGGACACCCGTTAATCTTAGGTAGACCTTGGTTGGCAACTATCGATGCTTATAATAATGCCGACAAGGCAACATGACAATAACAAGGGGAAACTATGTCAAGAATTTAGCTTTATATCCCCCACCTCAGCCCAAGTTCATCAATAATAAAAACAAGAAAAAAACAACTTCAGATTACATTCATGGAAAATATGAGATCACCTCTAACTATAGAAAATGCTCTTTGATTTTAAAGATCAAACAAAGAGGATGATATCATCAATAGTTTTATTAATAAACCACAAATCGCATCCCATCTACAATGTCACATGATCAAGGCAAATTTTTTGATAATAAAGAAGAAGAAGATCATTTGAAAGACATTCCCCATCAAGTAATACCCACCACTTCCGTGTACAATAGAAAGATTGTAGAAATTGAGCCAGTGAAAAACTCTAAACATTAACAAAAATTGACTACCGAACAAGAAGAGAAGTTGGTCCAATTATTACGAAAATACAAAGTGCCTTGTGCGGGATTACCGAGACATGAAGGGAATTGACCCCAATTGTGTACACACCACATCTATATTGAAAAAGATGCGAGACCCATTCGCCAACCCCAAAGAAGACTAAACCTCACCTTTAAGATATTGTGAAAGATGAATTACAAAAATTATTGGATGTTAATTTCATCTACCCAATATCCGATAAAGTTAGCGGGTCTCTCCATTAGTAGTGGTACCAAAAAATAATGGAAAGTGGAGAATATGTGTAGATTACCGTGAACTTACCGAAGGCAAATACGTAAAGACCACTTTCCTCTTTCCTTTATTGACCAGACAGACACATTGGCAAGAAAGAAATTATTTTCTTCTCGATAGCTTCAAAGTAAGGCTAACCAGATTGGCCCGAAGACCAAGACAAACTACTTTGCACCGTCCATGGGGGACATTTGTCTACCGAGTCTTACCTTGGCCTATGCAATGCCCCTACTACATTCCAAAGGGCCATTCTCAAAGATCTTTGGCAGACTTAATAAATGAAGGTCTCGAAGTATATATGGATGACTTCACACCTTATGGGGATGACTTTGAGCCGCATTAGAAAATTTAGAAAAGGTGTTGCAAAGATGTATCGACACTAGGCTTTTTTAAGCCATGAAAAGTGTCATATGATGATGACCGAAGGAGTTATCTTAGGGCATTATATTTTAGCAAATATGGAATTTAGGTGGACCCACTAAAATTCAAATAATCTTGTTAATACCCACACCCACCACACAAACAAGTAGGTACGTAGCTTTCTTGGATTTTCCGGTTATTATAGGAGATTTATAGAACATTATTCTCCGAATAGCTGCACCTTTATATGCACTAACCGGAAATGTTGATTTCATTTGGACAGATAAAATGTGAAAATGCCTTCAATGATCCGAAAAAACTTGCTCAACAAAATTTCCCGTTGGCCGAGGGGCCCAAATTGGAATTTGCCATTCCAAATTTCATCCGATGCCTCGTACACAAGAATTGAGCAAGGTTGGGTTATGAGGAAGACAAGAAACCATATGCAATCTATTACATTAGCAAAAATCTATCCCCCGCCGAATTAAATTCTACCGTGACCGAGAAGGAATTTTTAGTCAGAAGTTCATGTCGTAAATAAGTTTAGACATTATATAACCGGGGTATCCCGTAGTACTATATACCGACCACTCCGCCATTAAATTCTTAGAAAATAAACCCTCGTTACAAATGGAAGAGTGACAAGATGGTTGATTTTATTGCAGTGAATTCGACATTACAATCAAAGATCGACCCGGGAAAGAGAACCCCGTAGCCGACTTTCTCGTCAAGAATGCCAAAGCCAACAAATACGTGCGCTCGAAGACCACTTCCCGATGGTAGAACACTGTTCGATGTTACCGCGTAACCCCATGGTATGCTGATATAGCAAATTATTTGGAAATAGGTAAATTACCTAAACATCTATCCTTTAATGAATGAAAACCGTATAATACAACAGCGTAGTAGTCGATTCTCTTTGATCGGGGGCTACCTATTTCACACAAAAGGGTATATGCAAATAAGAAGATGCATCCAGGAGGACGAGGTATTTGATATTTTGAAAGCATGCCATGATGGGAAGTGTGGCGGGGCATTTTGCGCATCGTAGAATCGCCATAAGGTTTTACGCAATTGTGCTATTATTGGCCTACCATCTTTAAAGATGCCAAAAAAATCGTGCAGTTCGTGATAAATGCCAAAGGGCAAAGCGTTCTAGGTACCGATGAAATGCCTTTGAACCCTCAACTAGTGATTGAACCATTTGAACGTTGGGCACTTGATTTTGTTAGCCCTATTAGCCCTCCATGAAACCAAAAAATGTACATCTTAGTTGCAACCGAGTATGTCACTAAGTGGGTCACAAAGGCACTTTCAAAAGCTGGCGCGCAGGACTCTCGTAATATAATTTATTTTCCAAATATTTGTGCGATATGGCCTCCCAAGGGATATAATCATGTATGGAGTGACCATAGTTTGTAGGTAATAAATTAGCCGAAACACTACAAAAACTACCACATTCAAGACAAGATTACAACCCCATACCACCCACAAAGCACGTCAAGTAGAGAGCACTAACAAACCGATTGAATCTATATTAACAAAAAAATTGTTGCCTCACACAGACGAGATTGGTCCTGCTGCATTTCCGTAAGCATTGTGGGCATACCGAACAACATGGAGACCCACTACTAGATATTCACCATATCAATTGGTATTTGGAAAAGAACCCATCTTTCCAATAGAATTTGGAAATTTGTATACTAAGAACAAAATTTCAAAAGGTGGGTCTAGATTTAAATGAAGCTCAAGCCAAAAGACCGGCAGCAAATTAATGAATTAGATGAAATTAGGCTCTCTCGCTCTTCAAAGACACAAACAGCATCCAACAACAAAGAGAAAAATGGCATGATGCCCTTATCAAATAAAAGATCTTCCACGAAGGAGACTCCGGGCACTCCTATATGATTCTAGGTTTCGTGATTTTCAGTGGAAACTCCGTACACGATGGCTCAAACCTTATGAAATACAAAAAGTGCATGATAATGGCACTATTACATTAGCCACCATTAATGGATTTGGACATTCCTTTAAGGTAAAACTACACATCGAATATGATTGTATCATAAACCGCTTACCCGAGAATCCTTTTACCAACAATTACGTGAAGACTCTACCATGAAAATTCCGGCTAAAGGGGATAACCCCTCCTCATTCGCCTTTATTAAATCATTTCTTTTTTAAAATTTGTATATAAAGATTGTTCATTTATTTGGATTGTCTGCTTCTATGGAATTCGTTTTTTTTTAATCTCTGCTTATTTCGTTTATTTTAGTTTTTATGGGAATTCGTTTTTTTTCAAAAAACTATGTTTATCTCGCTTTGTTTTGAGTTTTTGTTGTCTTTTCAAAGGAACAAAGATTGTCACGTCCTTTCGAAAGGAACACCGCTGGGCAGAGCTCGTTGTTCCTTTCAAGGAACAATAGTTTTGCGCATTCTCGTTGTTCCTTTCGAAAAATAATGCTAGCCCGCGTATTGTTTTTGTTGTTCCTTTCAAGGAATAGCCTGTCGTGATTGTTTATGTTGTTCTTTTTAAAGGAACAAATACATTTTAGTGGATTTTTTTTTTATTTAGATTAGCATTTTGAGAATTTCTCTCCGCTGACTCTTCTAAAGGCAAACATATTATTCATATACAATCATACAAATTAAAGCTTACCGTAATCGTTAAATCAAAAGAAATCGTCATTTTTAAGAAAGTTGTTTAGTAATGATAAGAAAACAAAGAAAATGGACAAAATCAATAACATGATTTTACCTATTTTACTACCACTAAATTAATCTGATCGATTATCCTTATCATGTTGGTTCTTCCCATATGTTATAACTTTGATTTTTATTTATGGAGTAGGAATAAGGGCATATTTTTTTCTATTGAGATGTTTAGACTCTTCCACCATCCCTACTCTTAAGGATCGTTGAGCCATCCTTTATGTATAAGTAGGAAAGTGCTATATGAAAAAGAAAATATTTACATAGTTCACTAATAATTTTATGATGTGGCGTATGGAGGATAACAGTCTCATCAAGAGCCAACCTACCATGAACATAAGGAAGCCGTGAAGTGGCATTCCCATCATGGCCACCAAACCAGGGATATGGTCCAATGGACAATTCAAAAAATTAAGGAAGTCCTCGGGAACAGGAGGTCCATCACGAGCCGCCCGCCCACTTTTCATACTTCTTCCTGAATTGCATTGTGATTTATCTCGGTCACCAAGCCAAAGACAATGGCCTCCATTATGACATTTAACAAGCACTTCCTCCTCATAAACAAAAGGACAATGGTTCCAAGGGTGAGAAAGCAACTCTATCAAGGTTATGGGGCAAAAAGAGCTCGCCGATGGTATTGGAGTCACATTTATACACATCAATAATCATATTAAACCCTTTTTTCTATATCTCTATTTAAATATCAAATGAAAGTATGAATCCTTAACCTTTGATTTCAAACCTATTATACATGAAAATCATTACAAATCGATCATATTAGTTTGAAGTAGGTAATAAACGCATCTATACTTATGTTTATCTTAAGTCGTCTCCTTCCCCTTATATTTGAATCATTACAAACGATTTTATATTCATTAACGATTTATCACACGCATTGATTTCAAGAATTGCCATAATTTGATTGAATGTATCATAATTGTGCCTACTTTTCCCGTTGTACTACCGTTGTGCCACACTTGCCTCTCTCAATCGTCTTCGTCGAGGACGACATATCATCCTTCGTGGGGCGCGGATGTCCGTACGCATCACATCTCGATATTTTTTTACCTCGTATGTGAACCAAATCCTCGCATTCTAGGGGATAACAAAAAATTTAACAACATTATTCCAATTCACCGTGTTGTGTTGTTCCATTGTGATCACCGTGTGTTTGGAAAGAACTAACAAGCAGGTAGACAATGGGAGGACGACCAATTCGTACCGAGCCGCGTGTGCTAGTTGTTTCGATGTTGCACGAGAGATCTTGGAAAGATTGGGATGGATTACATATTTCACGAGGATGCAACAACCCCATGAAGCAAAAGCACACCAAATTTTTACAGAACTCGTAAGAAGGATTCTCCATGGTTAGAGGAAGATAGATAGTTGTATCCAATGAAATAATTACAGAGGTGTCTGCATACTAGCACAAGAAACTATATGGACTCGAAGAAGATTAGGATTCGAGAAGCCATGAAGATTTTTCAAGATGACAAACATGACATTGGTTGTCAAAGGCAAAGGTGTTCCACCAAGCACTGGGAAAACCATGGACTGGACTGGCCAAGATAGTGTGCCTATAATCGGCGACAAGGAAAGACGTGGTAAGACCTCGCCACCTTAAGTTACCGATCGTATTAAAACAAAAAATGCAATCGTAAATTTGCCTCGCATTTTTAAATTCCTTTACTCGCATGATATTTACGTAATATAAGAAAAACTCAAAGACGCGTGTTGTGCTATGGCCGCCCACCATTGCCCGACGGATTAATAGTTAGTCGTAGCCCCGCCCAAAGAATGCACTGGCCTAGAAGAGTTGATATTCTTACCGATGGAGGGTTAGCCTTACCTCGGCCTCTTCGAAACTAAGAGAATGGTCGGCTCAATACCTGAGCCATCAACTCACAAACGGTCCCTCCGTTCAAAACGAAGTAGGGGGATGATGGAAGGATTCTCCAAAGTACAGAGCCATCCCCTAGAATCGTTACTGTACCTCGCAGGATGAACAAAGATCCACAATTGGAGTGGAGGAAGTCCTCGCATCGATGAAGAAGAGGAAATTGAAGGAGAAATTCGATATTCGCATGAGGAAGAAAGAAGCTATCATACTCGTGAGGAGGACAAAGATAATTACAAGAACAGGACAAAGAAGGAACATAGCCCCGAAAAATACTACCGTAAGCTCCTTTACAAAGACCAATTGGCCCAAATTCTAGCCAATATGAGTGAATATGTGTAGCCTCATAGCCCTTTGGACCTTAACATTGATATTAATCACTGGCAGTGAACACCGTTGCACTACCAAAGAAACTATTGGAAGAAATTATGGATGAAATGCGCAAACCTAGCAAAGCTAGGGTTGCTTCCCCCGAAAGGCATGAACAAGAAAAGAGAACACCGAAGCAATATCTCAACCTAAAACCCTCAGGGATCACAGTCAACCGAGGGTATGATTCCCGAAGAATTTAGCCAAGGGCATATGAATGTTGAAGAAGAAAACCAAGAAGAGAACTTAACCGAAGGCACTACCGATATGGACCAAAACCCCGTTGAGAACGAGTTCGTATAAAGGAACAATTGTTCCATTAAAAAAGAGTGAGGAAAGTAACTCGAGATTGAGGAACGAATGAAGCCTACGTACCGTGGAACAAAATGAAAACCATTAGGGGCTCCGAGAATGAAACAAGATACTCAAGCAAGTCCCCAAGAGAAGAAGAAGCTACCAAGCAAATTTTGAAAAGAGAAAAGTGACCGCTAATAGGAACCCCCAAGTTAAGCCATGCCCGAGCCTAATTATGGAGATACGAAATGTTAAATGTATCGTTCCAACACAAGTTGTTCCGCAGGGACCTCGTCAAGTGAAACATGCAAGCTAGTAGTCGCATACTTTTAGTGACCCGACACTAACCGTACCCAAGAGGAGTTGGCATGTGCCCGACTAGAAAGGCAAAGGTTGAAAGAGGACATTGTCCCTAGGAAGAGATACTCGAAGTTGCGCAAATGAAGATTATCCATGAAGCAAGCCGAAGCTCACGAAAAGTGTCGAAAATCAAAGGAAAAGGCCGACAAGGTAATGAACCAATTAAAAACTACCTACAATCGAATGGACACTCTCTACTCACCGTACACCGATGTCTTAGTTCGTAGATGCCCCGCCAAAACTATGCTTTACTAGAAAGATATTTACACGAAAGATTAAGGCACTAGGGCAGAAATCCATAACAGCTAAAAACTATAGATGACTTTGTATCATGCCGCAAAATTTATGGGATCAAAGTACAACGCCTTTGTTTGAATTTTATTTGCATAATCTAATACTTGAAAACGATCGTGAGTCAAATCCTAGCCCTCAGGAGATATTCAATATCAGCATTCATTTCCTTTGTTGTAAATCAATTAAAAATGGCTTAAAGCCTATAATGCTTTTCAAAGGCAGAAAAATGAATTAGATTTAGGGTTAGGAGTGAACCTCAAACCCACTTCAATTTTGGGCTAGGAAGAAAAGTTTGATGACAAAGAAAGGTGTTATCCAAGCATCGTCCGTCCACAAATCGATTATCTCGAATGAAATGTATTATTTTTTATCCATTAGAAAACCAAGCTTATATAGCAACGGTTGTCCGGTGGAGAATTTCAACTCGAATGTGCAAAATAGAGAACCATTTAATTATAAACTCTGGCTAGTCACAGACCGCTGATTTCCTATAGTAATCTCATTTTAAAAGAAGGACCATTCTTGCCAGATGTAGGTTCTCAAGCCCCATTGCATGGTATCCCGCTTCGTACCACAAAGCCATTTACGAACTCCCCAAAGGACAAGACAGAGTACGTTTTTGAGGAATTAGTCGCACCGCATGGTTTTAGGCCTTTTAGTGACAAACCTTGATCCCGCTTATTATTCGACTACTCTCCATGTGAACTATAGTTTTCATGAGGACATGAAAAAGATTAAGAAGGGGGTATACAAGGGAAGAAAAGGTATGAAATCATTATAATTTTCTCATTCTTTTATTATAGACTCACTTTTACCTTATAAAGGTAATTTATTATAAGAATTATGGTAGAATTGGAAAGGTTTATGTTTATTAAAAAAATGACTAAAGATTGCTTTTTGTTGATAAACAGAATTAGACGAAGTGAACAAATTGTACCAAAGGCGAGGGCCGAGATTAATGCAACTGCTACTCCACTAGCGTTAAACCACACATCTAGCCAAAGACAAGGAAATCCGAACGCATTGCCAAGAAAAGGCAAGGGATGTACCGACTTTGGCCAAAGTAAACCAAGATGATAACTAAACGAAGGAAGTGAATCTCAGATCCCTTGATCCCGAGGGATCGTTGTTCAAACTCATCTTATTCTTCGTCTTGTCCGTCGTGTCTGATATAAAGCAACGTCCTTTAGTGATCAAGGGGGTTTCCGAAGTTCTCATATTAAAACATTTCCTCCGTAATATTGTGTTTATCGACTCTCGCTTTCGAGAGCAAGCCTCTCGTGATACTTTATGTTCAACTAATATCAAAGACGTGTTTCGTTTCATCTCTTAAGTTCCGCAGCTCGTGCCAGCATTTCACCGGTGCTGCGTCCCGCTCCGGTGGAATTACCTTCGTTTTTTTTATTTCTAATCTTTGCTTACCGTTGTGTGAAGTCGTGTTTAGAGTTTATTTCGATTGCAAGAGTCGATCGACCGTTGTTGGATTGACATGCATTCATCGTGATCATTAACGAATTGCATTGCTATTTTATCATCTCACAGAAGTGCATTCGTTGTTTATTTACCTTTCCATCGTTATAAAGCTTTGATGTTCTATATTCAATTCTAAGTTGTTTGCTCTATTAGTTTACGATTCTTTATGATTGATTGTTTCATGGTATCGTCGTCAACATGGTTGAAGTATTGTAATTAGTTAAGCTTATAATTGTTGTTCAATTCCATGTTGTTGTTCCATTTTTGTTTATTGTTCATTTCTCCGATTCATACCGTATTGAAGCAGACAGATTGGTTACAAGCTTGCCGTGAATGCATAGGAATTACGAGTTGTTGTCCCTTTCTAGCTCTTGAAGTTCCTTTCGCCATTTTCATCGCTAAGTAGTTCAAGTTCATTTCTTACTGCTGAAGAACAAGACCACCAACCTAGAGAACACCTGTTATCGCTTCCAAGTTCCCGCGTAATGGTTATCTTGTCTCAAAGGTGATTTCAAATGGCATCGATTTCTAAGGGAAGGAGCTATCACATCGTATCCCCGATCAATGGTTTGCGTATTGATGTAGTTAAGATTTCGCAGCATTTCCATTTATGTTACCGTAATTAGATTTCTTTACAAGCATCTCGTTTACTCAAGTTTAAGATTATGTACTACATCTTCATAACATTACCTAGTTAATTGGTGCACTTCGTACGTAGCACACTCTTGAAATAAAAGTCGCTCTTGATTGATAATTAATGTAGGCTAATTAGGTGTTCAAAAGATACCTTTTTATGCTCCAACAACCTTGAACTAGTTGCCAACCATCTCAATCTCCATTGTAAATAGTCACATGTCTATATGGTAATTTGCAAACAATCTAACTCATACTCCTACTATTATCTCTCTTGGTGCACCCTCATAATGACTCCATCTCTAGTGTCTTCCCCTCTCCTTAGGTTGCCTATGTGTAGTGTGGGTGACACATCCTCCTCATCTCTAGTTACTCTATTCAAAATCTCCCATGATCATCAAGCCATCTTACTAGAATATCAAAATACTAATTGTCTTACTAAAAGATCGAAGTGCTAACTAAGAAAACCACCAAGTATATAAGAAATAATGTTGAATACAAGAATCGCCCCTCCATCCACCACTTCAACCATGTAATAACTATTGCATCTCTAAAAAACTAGTATTGACTTCAATCTAACCAAGATAATAACTAATACATATTCGCGAATCTAGCTCAAGACTAACATTAAGATGATGACCCCTTTGTGATAATTTGACTTTCACCCAAACATAGTGATGTCCTTCGTATTTTTTTTATTCTCATCTCAACTTTACTCCAATACCATGCAATTGTGACTATGTACCATAAAAGAAAGATCATGCATCCCACTTTTAATCCCTATATATTTCAATACATGGAACATTAAAAGAATTTTTAAGAAAAAGTGAATTTCAAAACAAAAAAATGTTTTAACAAAATCAACTTTATAATAATTAACAATAAGACTCAATATGATGATATATTACTTTTTTTAGTTGTATTTTTTTTAATTTGTTTTTTAATTATATTTTCAAATTATATTTAATGAAAAGTATAAGCACTTTTAAATTCCACCTTTAATAAATAACCATTCAACGAGTGCACTCACCCTATATAAAATTAAAAATATAAAAAAAAAAAACACACATTTACTCTATATATTTATTAAAAAATATTAAAAATAAGTAATAATTAAAACATCTAATAAAAATTAAATAAAAAATATCATAAAAATATATATATATTTTTTTATATTTCTTGAAAAAATTATAACTACTATTGTATTATTATTATTTAATAAAAAAAGGATTTGAATAATAAAAATTCCACTCACTTTCTACATCAACTTTGTAAAAAATTAAACACTCGTGACATTTCTCACTAACTTTTCATTATTATTATTTTAATAAAATTTTCAACACGCGTGACATTTCTCCATACCTTTTCATCATTATTATTTTAATAAAATTTTCAAATGAGAAATCAAAATTCCTTTCTCATATTTTAAGAAATAAAACACTGACCACATTTCTCAATACCTTTCAAACCTTTTGAAGAAATAAAAAGAACATTTGATCGGACTCCTAAATATTTAAAAATAAAAAAGCGTGTGCCTTCAAACAAATAGGGCTCCACTGTGACACGTAGACGCAATGGATTCATAATAATTTATATATATATAGTGCTCTGTGTCTTGTTCGATACACCCAACTTTATCGGAAAACAAAAAAAAACACTAATTTATTGGGAGCGGTGAATCATATATATACATCTAATAGGGAAAATTTGCCAGTGGGTTAGGTTATGAGTATAAATTTAAATTTATGTCACTGGAGAGAGATTCAATTTCTTTTAAGTGCAAGTTTTTAATTAACGGATATTATTTAAATGTTTATATAGTTATGTTTATATGGTTTTTTTTTTTTTTAAATGTTTGTATAGCAATTTTTATTTTTATTTTATTTTTATTTTATTTTGATAGATATGAAGAAAATGTCAATTATCTATCAATCACTTTTACACATCATACTAGGTTATAAAATGAACATTTAAAAACAATTAAATAAAATTTTATTATAAATATAATCGAATTTTAAGATTCTCTTATAAATTTGATTGAATTTTATGATAACCAGATCACTATTATATAATAAGATTCTTTTTATCTGGTTGAATTTATAACAGCCAGGTTTAAAATAAGATTCTCTTATCAAATTGAATTTTATCATTTATATAGTTGAATTTTATAATTTAAATATTTTAGAAAAATAAATCTAACATTTATACTAACACCATATAGTTATATCAACCATTTATAATTTGAACATTTTCCAACTCTTCTGTTTTCTTTACCTTTTTCAACCATCTCCCCTATTTTCTTTCCCTCCTTGCATTTAGGTGGGAATAATCCAATATTTATGCAGTCGGGTTTCTCCCATAATCTGCGTCATCCTAGTGTGCACCAACTTGATAAATATACATTAGAAATATGATCACATTTTGCTTCCAAATGACTTCTGTCGAATAAAGCTATCCATCCAGAGGGAAATGATGTGCAAATTCTGGGCAGTTTCCAGCGTAGCTACCAAGTTTGGTTGTATTGGCCAATTTTTTATTAATAAAAAGTTATAAAAAATAGTAAATTTAATGTTAAAAATTGTAGTTATTGAAAACAGTGAATTTCGTATTAAAGAGAATGATAAATTTGTAGTTTTTTTTTTGTTGGGGTGACAAACACGATAAGCAACTCTACGCGTGGTCGATAATGTCAAATATTTGGCCGTTTGTGCAAGGGCCGACCTTTGTGTCCTCTCACGACGTTCTAAGTATGCGACGCGTTAATGCAATGCATGTGAACTTCTGATCATCTTTGTTGGGAGAGGGAGTGGCCAAACGTTGTTGGTATATGGACGGTGGCACTCTTCTGGTATGACATGCAATTTTGTTTTTATGGTGGTTTGATGGGCACTGTTTGAGCTCTGGTAGCAGTGTTAAACTCCGCATTTGGTGCCCTGTCTGGGAATGGTGGCGCTTCCGTAGTCAGTTCCCCCTCCCCAGTGCTAGGGTCATCAAATTAGTTAATTTGTTTTCTTGTGTGTGGTCTCTGGCTTTTCTGAGTGGGATAAGGGTTCGACATATGGTTATTGGGTCGAGTCGCGAGCCTTATTGTGGGTGGTTGGGTAGCTTTGCTCTTGGTTTTCCTCTGTGTCTATGGGGTAGCATGTCTACCCTTCGAGGCGAGTTTCCTCCGGGGTTGTGCATTCTTAAGAGAGTTCTATGGTGGCAGTGTCTCTATCCTCAGGTCTTTCAGTCAGTGCTCTTTTTGCGAGGGGTAGGGGTTTGTGAGTTGATGGTTCAATGCCTTGCTGCTGGATTGGTATCTTGGCATCGTGCAGTTCTCCTAGTTGGGCTGGTAAGTAAATTTCTGTTGTGGTTGGGGAGTCTCTCTACAATCATAGTTCTGGTGTGTGTGGATAATTATTGGCTCGTTCCACCTTTACTTGGCGCTGTTGGTTTTGATACAATGCGCTTGGAGCCACGGAACACTTGTTCCCTCCTCCCAACTAAGTGAATTTCGGCCAATCAAGGGTCACACTTGCAGGTGGCAATGGCGGCAGAGGCGTCTCCAAGTCCTAGTCGGGGTGGTCAAATTGGCGGTAACTCAGGTCAAGCGGCTTCTGGGGCTCGTGGTGGCTCGTTGGATGGTCGTGGGGGGAGAACCCCGGAGAGTCCGAAGAGGGGTGGAGCGACACGTCGAGGTAGCACAAGTATACAGGGGAAGGCGAGACAACCTGGGCGTGGAGAAATGATGGAGCGTAACTACTATTTGAACAATTGTTGGGATTTTATCCAACCTATACTGGACCGCTTGGAAACTTCTAAGAGGGTGTGGCAGGAAGAACATGTAACGCTCATTGCTACGATGAACAAGATGCATTACTTTCAGTGTCATGTTTGGGAACGGGTCATGGTGGTATGGTGTGGTCAAAGTTTGTTATCAGAGAAGGTGGAGAAGTTGGAGTCATAGATGGCTCACTTTGAAGAATATGTACAATGCTCCTTTTGTCCTCCTCCTCCTTCAAGGACTGCTCCAGACAATCCTACTTCTATTACTTCTGATGACTAAGCATGGTTACACGTGTTTTACTTGTTTTATGTGTTTTTTGGTGCTTTTTGCCCCATAAGTTGTGGAGTGTGTCCCTAGCCGTTCTTTTGTTTCTTTGTCATATGTAGATCACAATTGTCAACAAACATGGTCGAGGTGATAATAACTACATTTTGATACTGATGTACTTCTTTTTTGATGAATGAATAAAACGTCAACTTAAAAAAAAATTATAATTACTAAAAACTCCAAAATTGTATTAAAATAAAACAAAGTAATAATTTCTATTTATAATTATTTGTAAAATATATATTCTTTAATTTTTTAATATAATTGATTTTTCCATATAAGATTAAATTTAAGTTTCTTAACTCTAATTTCCAGCCAACAAAATATTTAAAAGAATCCAATTAAAATTAAAAATAAACCAAAATAAAACTATACATCAATTATACCATAACAAAATCTAAACTATTTATAATAAAGAAAAACCCTTCGTATAATTGAAAACCCTAACTCAAGAAAAACCCTCCATATAGTTAAAAAACCCAACCCCCTCAATGTTGTAAATATGACACATAAATATAAATCTATTCTAAAAAACAAAACCCTCCATATAGTTGAAAACCCTATAGCTCCCTCAATGATGTAGATGTGACACGTGAAAATAAATCTATTCTCAAAATCTCTCCTTTTTTTTTCACGAGTTTTCAAAACCTATCTTATTTTTCAAAATAAATAAATAAAATAAAAGTTAAATTAGATAAAGTTTTTAATTAATGATATTTTTAAAATTAAATAAATTCATAAAATTAATTATTATTTTTAAATATAATAAAATCATTAACACCATAAAGCTATAAATATAAATAAAACCTTGATAATTTGTTTCTAATATTAAAAATAAAGTGTGATTAGCTATATGGATATGTATGTAAAGTTATCATTATGATATATCTAAGTTATCGTTATGAGATATGAAATGGAATTTCTATATATTTTATTTAAAATACTCATCAAAATTATAAATTTAATATTTTTCTATGAAATAATATATAATAAAAATTTCTTCAACATAATTAAAAAAATAATGGATTCAAAAGATTTATTATTATGAGAAGGATTCGTAAAAAAATAGATTCAAATAAAAAAAATTAGAAGTAATAGTTTTCTTATAAACAAAAAAATCATCGTATATTGTTAGATCTAAGATTTTTGTGATTCATAATTTAGAAAAATGTTTTTGGGAACTATCTAACGTGGTTAATCCTCAGAGCAAAGTGAGAAAGATAACCGATCTTAGTGAATAAATAGTGTGGATGCATTAATGCCTGGAAATAGCCATTGAAAACTTACCTGTTAAAAACTAGCCATTATTAATTAGTTAATAAATTAGTTACTTATTAGGGAATTAAAATATTAATTATTAAAATTAAAATGATTAAAATTCTATTAATAATATAGTTAGGTAATAAAATAAATAAATAAATAAAAAATAATGTATTCAAATCAAATGGTTAAAATTTTTTATTTTAAAAAAAAAACATTTAAAAAAAATTGAAAACAAAAATAAAATAAAATAAATAATATATATATATATATAATGTTAATGTAATAGAAAGAAATTTTTTAACGTAAGAACATGGGAAATGAAACAAAAAGGGGATTAAAAAAAAAATCAGAATCAGGGGGAAGAAATCATCTAGAGAGAGCTAGGATTTAGCTCTTACTTAATTTCCACCCATCATCTTCGTTGAGATTCTTAGCATGCCTCTCAATCTCAATCGCTTCCCTGAGCTTCCTGTGGTGGAAGTGATCAACCTTGGCAAGGACTTTGGAATCTTCAATACAAACATGGTGACACGATTTTTCCGCATGCTCTGCGAGGGCAGAGGTACGAGATCTATTGTGCCTAATGTCTGCAGCATGCTCCTGGATTCTCTGTTTAATGGATTGACCTATTTCCCCAATATAGGGAGTACCACAGGAGCAAGGAACCATGTAAATGCCTTTTAGGTCCTTAGGGTCGATAGGGTGCTTGACAAAACCAAGAGAGTTTCTAATAGTACAAAGAGGTTTGAACGAAGATGAGACATTATTTCTTTTAAGGACATGGGAAATTTTGTCCAAAGTCCCTTGGATAAACAGGAGATGAACTTTGGAGATAGGATCTATCCGAGCAGATTTTCCATTTAACCCTTTATAGGCTTTATGAAAAGCCCTTAGGCCTTGGGATCTACTATATCCATTTCTTGACGTGTTTAAGAGATAAAATATTTGAGTTTCCACCTTAAGCCTACTTAGTATAGGGTGGCGGACTGGTTGTGGATAATTGACAAATATCGAAAGAGAAATAGTGGATGGTCTTTAAGATGGTTGTCGAAGGAAGGAAAGCTTATCTTGGTGCAGGCAGTCTTGCAACAACTATTTGTTTACTGAGCACACCTTTTTCTCATCCCCAAATCCATCATATCTAAAATTAAGCTACTATTTCAAATTTTATATGGGAAGGGGGTAAGGGTGGTGGGAAATACCATCTGGCCAGCTGGGACAATATCACATTGCCAAAGAATATGGGGGGATGGGGGCTGCTGGATATTGATACATTTGGTAAGGCTCTACTACTGAAATCATTGTGGAGGGGTTTCAATACACTTGGCCTGTGGTGGGACATTATAAGACACAAATATATCAAATCACAGGTGATGGAGTCATTGTACATTACAGGATGGGACGCCTCTATGAGGGGGTTAGTTATTTGGAATGGCTTAAGGAAAATATGGCCTTTGTTCATGTTGAAACTATTCTGGAATTTTGGTAACAATATGAAAATACTGATCGGGGAGGGAGACATAAGGGGATATTCAATGCTAAACACCATAAGTATGAACCTTAGCAATTTTTTACATGGTCGAGGCATATTTTATGTGGGGTAGATCATAAAACATTGGCATGAGGGGTACCTGAGGTGGAAAGAGGCTGAGGAACTAGGGATACGAGGACACATTGCAGATGAATGGGAAAGGTACTTAGAAGGGTTGAGATACATGTGTATTTTACATAATTAGGTGGGAGATCAAGTCAACTAGGGAGGTACGCTGAAGGATGAACAAGTGTCCACAAGCGAAATTTACAGGGAACTTATTTTACGACTCAAAGGACCTACACAGAAATGTTGGTTCTCGATCTTGTGGAAGGAGAAAGTTCAGGTAAAGATAATTATCTATTTGTGGCTGGTGTGGAAAAACAAAAATTTAATGTGGAAAAATCTCATGAGGAGAGGGAGGATTGGGCTGGGGATTTGCAAACTTTGTATGAATGCTGAAGAAGACAATGAACATATCTTTTATAGGTGTGTTTTCGCGAGACAGACATGGAGACTCCTATTTGATGGTTTATACTTGCAGCGTAATTTTTTTAACTCGATTGAGAACTGTATACAATGGTGGTGTGAGAGGGGTACTCTTTTTAGAGACATCCCACATTTTTTTCATTGGAGGTTGCGGTGCAGCAGGAATAAGTGGATTTTTTAGGAGTAGGTGTGCACACCAGGTGGGGTGGCAGAGCAGGTATTACAGTGTTGGGGAGGATTGAAGACTATAAATAGACCCCCAATGGACTTATCTCACACACTCCGACCTTTTAATATTCACTATCCAACAGGCTTCTTTGATGGGGCGGCACAGAACCAAAGATGTAGATGTGGAGCCTCGTCGATGATAAACCCACAGTGTCATTATAGAATCCATTGGTATGGGGGACAAGGCACAAACACTAGGGCAGAGCTACTGGCACTATGGGGACCCTTATGGTTTACCAAGCAGCTGTACATCGACACGATCTGGGTCTTTGGAGACTCGAAGGTGATAATAGATCACATGAACAATCTGAACACTTTTGCACCCAAGCATCTGTCTTCTTGGATGGATAGGATCAATGAACTTTGCAGGTCTTTCTCCTACATAACTTTCAACCATATCTTCAGGGAGAAAAATGACACTGTTGACAGATTATCCAAAAAAGGACTTCAGGGGTCATTTGGCGAAATGCACTATGAGCTAATGGATGCTAGCAGAAGTGGGGAAAATGGAACAGTGAGGTTATTTTGATACAATTGGGACAAGTTCATGTTTGAATTAGAAATGTGGATTTCATTTCTTCTGCTACAAATGGGACCAGATAGTTTTTGGAACCAGAAAGCAATATGTTTTTCTCACAACCACATATGTTGGGATAGTACACTCGAATGAATCACATAATGGTTTTTAGTTGAATGCATTTTAGTTGAATGCATATGTTTTTTTGTTTTTGTTAATCTATAGAACATAATACATTGCTTATTCGATCAAAGTTGATACATGATTTCTGATTTTGTATGGAATGTAAACATTTTAAGTCTAGAATTTTTGGGTAGGTGGAATGCTCTTTCTGGGGATTAAGAACATGAAATGTAAGAACACTCTATGGACTGAATATGAATTATGTGCTGGTACATTATATAAATCAGACGGTTTTTTCTTCTAATAAAAAAATAAAATAAAATAAAAACTCTGCACAACTGATCGCATTAAATACAACTACATTTAAAATAATGCTATAATTAATTATTTTTTATAATCATTTAAAAATCTAATTCATGAGATAAATGTTTTGAAATAAGTCGTACAGTAAAAACAAATTCATGCATATTCTTGAGTAATAAATGTGAAGTACATGCAATATCCATGTAGTAGAAACCCATCAAATAAACTAGCATATTTCTTAGTGAAAGAAGTAGAAATAGTAAATATGATTCAGTCAGGAAGCAGACAACATACCAGGAGCAATATAGCCATATGAACCAGCAACAACAGACATTGACAGTGGATATGGAACATCAACCAGATTGGCCAGTCCAAAGTCTCCCACATGCGCTTCAAAATCATCATCAATTAGAATATTTGTGGACTTTATATCTCGATGGACAATTCGTGGTATGCAATCGTGATGTAAATATGAAAGTGCTTCTGCTGCTCCTCGCGCAATTTTGTAACGAGTATCCCAATCTAATATCCATGAACTTCCCTGAAGCAGTTCGCCCAAGCTTCCTTTTGGCATATACTCATACAAAAGAAGCTTTGATTCTTGGTGATAGCAGAAACCATACAACTTCATGATGTTGCGGTGTCTGATTTTACCAAGAGTAGATATCTCAGCGTTGAAACTGTTTTCTACATGGCTGCCATGGCTTTGAGAAGCCATCTTCTTGACAGCAATAACTTGTCCAGAATGCATGGTGGCTTTATAAACTGTTCCACATGCTCCTCTTCCAATCACAGCTGTCTCGGAGAAATTATCTGTGGCTTCTACTAGGTCCTGGCAAGTGAAAACATCTGTTGGGAAAAAGTAAACAATAAATTCTTTTGGAGGAACAAGCACACGTACTGGCTGCAGGGAAAAACAATAGATGGCCACCAAAATAATCAACGAAGACCCCCCTACCACTCCAGCAACCATGGCCACAATTTGCCCTGTTTGGGTTTTCTTGTCCGACCAGGCAGGTGGAAGGGCCGATGGCCATACATTTAAGGGTTGGCATGCATCTGGCATTGGCCCTCCACAGAGCCCTTGATTTTCAATGAAACAACTAACAGGCATGTTGCGAAATACTGTTATATTAGGCAGAGGCCCAGTAAGGCTATTGTATGAAACATTGCACACGATCAAATTGTTGAGATTTCCAAATGAAGGAGGAAGTTGACCAACAAATTGATTGTTATTGAGATATATGGATTCTAACAAACTCAAGTTTCCCAGTTCATATGGTATTTCTCCTGAAAGCCTATTCAAGCTCAGATTTAGAGCAATCTGCAAGCCTGTAAGATGACCAAGTTGTGGTGGGATAGGCCCTGAAAAGTTATTCCCACCCAGTTGCAGTTCTGTCAAATGGGAAAGCCCTCCAAGAATACCAGGTATCCCTCCTGACAGTCTGTTATCAGAAAGCTTCAGTAATTCCAAAGCCAGAAGATTGCCCATCTCTTTTGGGAGACTGCCACTAAAAGAATTTCTGCTCATGTCAAGTCGTTGAAGTCTTGAGCATTCGAGAAGCTGCGGAGGAATGCTTCCTGTAAGATTATTTGATGAGATATTAAGAGTCACTAGTTGCGAAAGATTCCCAAGCTCGGGCGGGAGGCTACCCACCAAATAGTTACTGGACAAGTCAAGCCTCTCTAGGGTTTTGCAGTTCCCTAGCCCTGGTGGAATTAATCCGCTGAACTGATTCTGATATAACTCAATAGCAGTCAAATTTACAAGTCGGCAAAGCTCCACGGGGTTGCTACCAGTGACTTTGTTCCCACCCAGACGCAGCTGCGTTAGGGATTTACAGGTCTTCACACCATAAGGAATATTCCCCACCAGCTGATTGGACCAAAGGTTTAACAGTTGCAATTTTCCAAGCTTGCAAACTTGACTTGGTATATTCCCACTGAGAAGATTTTCTGACAGATCAAGCACTGTTAGTCTACTGTAAATTCCGATCTCTGGAGGAATTATACCATTCAAGGAATTATGAAAAAGTTGTAGCTGTTCCAAAGAGGTCAAATACTGGAATTCAGTTGGGATACTGCCATTAAGGTGATTGATGGATAGATCCAATTTCTCTAAATGTATTAACTTCCCCAGTTCTCGAGGAATATTTCCCGATAGTAGGTTTTCAAATAGGTGAAGCAACCGCAAACCTTTTATGCGACTAAGCTCTGAAGGAATGGATCCTGTCAACATGTTTTCAGAGAGATCAACCTCAATTGCAGAAGCACAGTTTGCTAGCTGCCATGGGATTGTTCCATTCAAAAAATTCCTAGACAGATATAGGTTCTTAAGATTTTGCAAGTTTCCGAGCTCTACTGGAATCCTTCCAACCAAATTGGTTCCATATAAAGCAATCATCTCTAACTTGCTGCAATTTCCGAGCTCTCTAGGAATTGAACCCGAGAATCCGTTCTCCCACAATATCAATGTCGTTAAGTTCCGAAGCTTTCCTAACTCCTTTGGAATTTCACCTTGAAAATCATTATGAGTCAATCCAAGAACCTGCAAGCTATCACACTCACCTATTTCTGGTGGAATTGGACCTGACAGCATATTGTACCCGGCTCGGAGGACTTTCAAGTTCTTGAGATTCTTAAACGATGTAGGCAATGAACCAGTAAGTTCATTCATATAGATAAGAAGCTCCACCAGAGATGAGAGATTACCAAGCTCTTGTGGCAGATTTCCACTAATACTATTCTCAAAGAAATATAGTTTTCTCAAGGACGATAACTTGCCTAACTGCACAGGGATTTCACCTTGCAGGCTATTGGTACTCACATCTAGAATCTCCAGCTGCAGGCAGTCCCCAAGCTCAGGCAGCATCTCGCCGGCCAGGTCGTTATTTGAAATGTTAAAAACTCTCAGAGAAGTCAAATTTGCGATACTGGGGGACAAGCTCCCTGTTAAATTCATGCCACTGAGATTGAGAGACCATACTCTAGGATCACCAGTACTGTTTACGCACTTTACACCCTCCCAACCACAGGGATTCTCATCGGTGGACACCCAACTTTTCAATTTACCAAAGCCGTTATTCAGGTTTCTTTTAAACTCAAGAAGATGATGCCCTTCTTCATTAAGCCCATCAAGGTGAACCACCAAAACGGCAACCACAACTGCCCTCAATGCACTACTCTGGGATTTTTCAGCTACCCTCATGTTGTTTGGCCTCTGCTTATCCTGACACAGTGGTCTCATGGGGTTTATTATGCAGACTCGGGCTCAACAATTAGTTTTCAGGTATCCTCATGTTCTTTGACCTCTGCTAATCTTGAGACAGGGGACTCATGGGGTTTGTTATGCAGATGGGGTTCAACAATTCAAATACAATCATATAATTGCAGTGCAGTTGGAAAAATCAAAGGGGAAAACCAACAAAATCATTCCTCTCCTGCAAAGCTACTGGCAATGAAATTGTCTCAGCAAACAATACTAATGTGAATGACAATGCAATTGAGTCAATGGTTTGTGGATTGAATACCAGATAAGTGCACATCTCGACATTTCCAGCCTTCAATCATTGGGTCTCCTCTTTACTAAAATTCCAATTTCCAACTGCATCTGTTATCAGCCATTAGGGCAAAGAACCAGAACTTTCATGTAAAGAAAGGAGAAGGAAAATGAGGCAGTCCACCGTAATCCACACATAAACGTGATAATTAGGTTGACTATGACAAGCCCTTGTGCTTCTGGATCCATTTTCTCGCTCGACAGAATTTCAATGTGGCGTTCTTTGACAATCAGTTGGTCGCCAAACTTACTGCAACTCTCCTTCTTTCACCTCTTCTTTGACTCGAAAAGGAAAGAAGAAAATTTGGGAAGAACTGCTACTGTGAAAATGAGAGAGCGTTAAATTCGATAGTAGTTGCAAATTTAGATTGTAATGAAATCTTTTATTAAACCCGAATAATTGAAATTGTAAATTTTGTGATATCAACAATACGAAATGCGCCTCTACTGTACCCTCCTTTATCCTTGGATTCTCTGGTCCCGTCGATGTCCTGATTCAATGCATTGGGAGCTTCCTTCCTGTGGCTTGTTTGGAAGGAAGCAAGGGTCCTTTTCTATTACTCCTAAGAGTTTAGTTGCAACATCATTGAAAGCAACAATATTTTCTAAATGACCAATCTGACCATGCAAGTCAAGATGGAATACAGTGGTATTCACATTCAAGGAATACATAGCCGCATTCATATTAAGTTGTAGAATGAATCTCTAAAAACAACTAAATTATCATAGATATAATTGAATTTTAAGATTCTTTAAATAGGATTGATTTGGTTGAATTCTATAATAACCAAGTCACTATTATATAATAAGATTTCTTTGATCTGGTTAAATTTTATAACAACAAGGCTTAGAATAGGATTCTCTTATCTAGTTGAATTTTATAATTTATATAACTAGATTTTATAATTTACATATTGTTTATAGAAAAATAAATCTAACATTCATATTAACACTATATAGCTATATCAATAATTTATAATTTGAACATTTTCCCCTCCTTTATTTTCTTTACCTTTTTCGACCATCTCCCCTATTTTCTTTCCTTCTTGCATTCAAGTGGGATTAAACCAATATTTATGCAATCGGGTTTCTCCCACATCCCGCGTCATCCTAGTTTGCACCAATTTGATAAAGATACGTTAGAAATATGATCACATTTTTCTTCCAAATTATGACTTCCGCTTGCTAATGCTATCCAGCGAGTGGGAAATTATGTGCAAATTCTGGGAAGTTTCCAGCGTAGCTACCAAGTTTGGCTGTATTGGCCCAATAAATTATAAATTTTCATATCCTTTTCCGAAAATGTAATAATTCATTAAGTAATTTGAATTTGGTAATGATTTTTTTGTTAACCAAAATTTATATTGAAAAAAATATATAGATATTAATTTTTTATTAATAAAAAGTTATAAAAAATAGTAAATTGTTTGTTAAAAATTGTAGTTATTGAAAACAATAAATTTCATATTTAAGAGAATGATAAATTCGCAGTTTTTTTGTTGATGATGTCAAATATATGGCCGTTGGTCTGAGGCTGACCTCTGTGTCCTCTCACAACGTTCGAAGTATGGGAGGCGTTAATGCAATGCGTATGAACTTCCCATCATCCTCGTTGGGAGAGGGAGTGGGCAAACGTTGCTGGTATATGGAAGGTGGCGCTCTTCTGGTATGACATGCAATTTGGTTTTTATTGCGGTTTGATGGGCACTGGTTGAACTCTGGTAGCAGTGTTAAACTCCGCAGTTGGCGCCCTGTCTGGGAATGGTGGCGCTTCTACAGTCGGTGCCCCCTCCCCAGCGTCAGGGTCATTGAATTAGTTAATTTCTTTTCTCGTGTGTGGTCTCTGGCTTTTCTGAGTGGGATAAGGGTTCGACATATGGTTACTGGGTGGACCCACAAGCCCTATTATGGGTGATTGGGTAGCTTTGCTCTTGGTTTTCCTCTGTATCTATGGGGTAGCATGTCTACCCTTCCAAGCGATTTTCCTCCGGGGTTGTGCATTCTTAAGAAAATTATATGGAGGCGGTGTCTCTATCCTCAGGTCTTTCGTTCAATGCTCCTTTTGCGAGGGGTAGGGGTTTGTGAGTTTATGGTTCAATGCCTTGCTGCTAGATTGTTATCTTGGCATCTTGTAGTTCTCTTGGTCGATTTGGTAAGTGAATTTCTAGAGTGGTTGGGGAGTCTCTCTGCAGTCATATTTCTGGTGTGTGTGGATAATTGTTGGCTCCTTCTGCCTTTACTTGGCGCTGCTGGTTTTGATACAATGCACTCGAAGCCGCGCAAAGCTTGTTCCCCCCTGCCCCCCCCCCCCCCAACTAAGCGAATTTCGGCCAGTCAGGGGTCACACTTGCAGGTTTCAATGGTGGCAGAGGCGTCTCCAATTTCTGGTCGGGGTGGTAGAACTGTCGATAGCTCAGGTTAGGCAGCTTCCGGAGCTCATGGTGGTCGTGGTGGCTCGTTGGATGGTCGTGGGGGGAGAACCCCGCAGACTCCGAAGAGGAGTGGAGCGACACATCAAGGTGGTACGGGTAGACGGGGGAAGGCAAGATGACCTAGTCGTGGAGAAATGACGAAGCGTCACTACTATTTGGACAATTGTTGGGATTTGATCCAGTTTATACTGTACTGTTTGGAAACTTCTAAGAGGGTGCAACAAGAAGAACATGCAACACTCATTGCTACGATGAACAAGATGCATTACTTTCAGTGTCATGTTCGGGAACAGGTCGTGGTGGCATGGCGTGGTCAAAATTTTCTATCAGAGAAGGTGGAGAAGCTGGAGTCATAGATGGCTCACTTTGAAGAGTATGTGCAATTCTCCTTCCCTTCTCCTCCTCCTCATGGGACTGCTCCAGACAATCTTGCTTCTATTACTTCCGATGACTGAGCATGGTTACAAGTGTTTTACTTGTTTTATGTGTTTTTCGGTGCTTTTGGCGTCCTAAGTTGTGGAGTGTGTCTCTAGTCGTTCTTTTGTGTCTTTGTCATATGCAAATCACAATAGTCAACAAACCTAGTCGAGGTGATACTACCTACATTTTGATACTAATGTACTTAATTTTTTGATGAATGAATAAAACTTTGACAAAAAAAAATAAAAAAAATTACAATTGCTAAAAACTCCAAAATCATATTAACATATGACAAAGTAATCATTTATATATATAATTATTTATAAAATATATATTCTTTCATTTTTTAATATAGTTAATTTTTTCATATAAAATTAAATTTAAATTTCTTAATCAACAAAATATTTAATAGACCAAAATAAAACTATACATAAATTATACCATAACGAAATCTAGACTATTTATTAGAAAGCAAAATCCTCCATATAATTGAGAACTCTAACTGGAGCATAACCTTCCATATAATTAAAAACCCTAGCTCCCTCAATGTTGTAATATGACACATGAATATAAATCTATTCTCAAAATCTATCTTTTTTCTCGAGAAGTTTTCAAAACCTACCCTATAAAAAATAAACAAATAAGATCAAAGCAAATTAAATGAAGTTTTTAACTAATGATATTTTTAAAATTAAATAAATTCGTATTAATTATTATTTTTAAATATAATACAATCATTAACCCCATAAAACTATAAATATAAATAAAACCTTGATCATTTTTTTAACATCAAAGATAAAGTGTGATTAGCTATATGGATATGTATGTAAAGTTATCATTATGACATACGTTTAGTATGAATATGAAATTGAATTTTTAAATAGTTTATTTAAAATACTCATCAAAATTATAAACTTAATATTTTTCTATGAAACAATATATAATAAAAAAAATGTCAACATAGTTAAAAAAAAATGGATTCAAAAGCTTTATTATTATTGGCAAGGATTCATAGTATTTTGTTTTATAAAAAAATAGATTCAAACCAAAAAACCCTAAAAGTAATGGTCTTCCTATAAACAAAAAAATCATCCTATATTATATTCTTAAAGATATATTTATTTAATGTTTTTATGTGTTCGAAATTTTAAATTATTTCATACATTTTGATTAATTAAATTTATAAGTATATTTATTTTAAAATAAGATTTTTATAGTTTTAATTTAATAGTTATTAAATAAACAATAAAAATTTAATTTTTATAAATTATGTTGGAATATTTCTAATAGTATTTACAAATTAAGAGTTAACATTCATCTCCAAATTAATTATGTTTTTTTAATTAATTAAAAAAAATGTCATATCAACACATATCATATTAAACATAGTGTATTGATCATAAACCATGCGTTATTAAATTAAGAATTTGCATAATAAAGTGTGGAATATATCTTCATATATCACACTTTATGATGCAAATTCTTAACTTAATGGCTTTGGTTACATCTATTAAAGTGAAAAGAGATTTGATCCATCTTTAACTTTTGGTAGATCCAAAGTGTACTGTGTACACCCAACTGAAATTGAGGAGACGATACTCTAAGATCACCAGTACCATGGACACCCAACTTTTCAATTTACCAAAGCGGTTATTCAGGTTTTTTTTAAACTCAAGAAGACAATACCCTTCTTCAACAATAAGTCCATCAAAGTGACCAACCAAAAGGGCAACCACAACTGCCCTCATTACACTACTTTGGGAGTTTTCAGGTACCCTCATGTTGTTTGGCCTCTTCTTATCTTGACAACAGCCTCATTGTAGTCAGAATGTTCAGGAAGGGTTAAGCATATTTTTCAAAATGACCAGAATTTTTTAAAAGGTAATGAAAACCCATATGGGTAAATGCCATGAAGACAGCACCCAAAACTGCAAACAAATCATAAGGTAGTCAGAAACCCACACTGGAGTTACGAGGTTTGTTACGCAGAGTGGACCTCAACAATTCAAATACAATCATAGAATTGCAATGCAGTTGGAAGAAACAAAGGGAGAAACCAACGAAATCATTCCTCTCCTGGCAGAGCTAATGGAAAATAAATTATCTCAAAAAACAATACTAATGTGAATGGCAATGCAATTGAGTCAAAAGTTTGTGGATTGAATACCAGATAGTGCACATCTCCACAATCCAGCCTTTAATCATTGGGTCTCCTCTTTACTCAAATTCCAATTTCCAATTTCCAATTGCATCTTTTATCAACCATTAGGGCAAAGAACCACAACTTTCGGGTAAAGAAAAGGGTTAAAGAAAATGCAGCAGTCCACTGTAATCCACACACAAACGTCATGATTGCTTTGAGCATGATGCTTGCAGATCGATTTTGTCGCTCGACAGAAATTCAACGCATCATTCTTGGCCAGTCAGTGGGTACCTGCTCTTACTAAGATTCTTCTCTCTTTGAGAAGGGTTATTTTAAGAAAGAAAGAAAGTGCTTTTAATGTCTATCAAGCTAAAAATAGCTTATGAGACAGATTGCTTTTTTATTTGGCTCTTGTATTCGGCTCTTTTCGTATGAAGTTTTACAATAACTGCTTCCAGCTTATCGACAAACTTTTAGCTGAATAGATTATCTCAAAAACTAGCTGTCAGAATACTTGCATATTTTTTCCTGTTGTCTTTGAAGGTCTCACATTCTAAAATGAAATACTTTTCTGTTTTCACTTTTCCGAAAAAGCAAAAAATACATTCTCTTTAACAAGGCTCTTGTTTATTTTCAGAGCAAGACCAGGGCAAAAAAGTACTTCTTTTTGTGGAAAAAAGCGTTGCTGGATATGAAAAGAGGAATCTGAGTGGTGTTTTTTTCACATGTGAATCAATCATTTCAAATCACTGCAGGAGGTTGTCCTTTTGCTCTGGCCAGTTAACGATGTAATTTATATGAATGGAAATTACAAATACTAGTTCATAGTTTAATCAAGTTGCATTGTTCGCTTGATTTTGCAGTGCTAAGTAGCATTTGCGAAAGGAGAAAGATTGCATGTTGGAAATATGTTATGAATGCAGTTTCCACACAGTTAGTAGTTAGTAAGTGTGTCCATTGTATTTGAAGGTTACACCATTTTATCCAGGGTGGTTTAAATTGAGAGCCGTTAATTAGAAATTCCCTGCTAATATTAAATATAAGCCCGGAGGCTGTATTGATTCACATTATGTGACCCATTGCATCTTTAAGAGTAACTTAAGTGTAAAAAGTAGAACTATAATCGTTGGGTATTTAAAAGGAAAAATAGTTTAAATGATTGTTGATTTGTAATATAAACAAATAAGGTATTAGTTGTATTTTTTTCAGAAGAAAAAAACGCTGATTATATTATAGTATAAACAGAACATATTCGGTATTAGTTGTATTAAAAGAAAGAAGATTTTCATTTCAGCGAATAACATATTAGTGGTAAAAAATATGATTCCTGTGGTGTTATATGGATAAAGGTATATAAAATTTGTTTATATTTAATTTTTTTTAATGTTATTTGGTGAAGTTAATGAATATGCTTTGTTAATTAGTTTAAGGTTTTATAAAAAGTATTTATTAATTTAGTATAATAATTTTAGTAATATGAAGTTTTAATATTGAAAAATAGTGAGTAATGTAGAAATGAAAACAAAATTAAACATTTTTTTAGAATAAATGTGTTGTAAAATAACTATCAAATATAATTTTGAGTTTTAAAATCTAATTATTATATTTTGTGTTTTATTGAAATTTAAATTTGTTTTGAAATAATTAAGTATTATTAAGTTATTCCAAAAAAGAAAAAAGAAAAAAAAATTCACAAAGTATTTAAATTTTGTTTTGAATATATATATATATATATATATATATATATATATTGTGTTCAATTTGGTGGTAATAAGAATTTTTTGTGTTAATGCATAATTTGTTATGAAAATCTTAAAAAATAATAATATTTCAAATTGAAAAGATGTTGGGAGACACTTGTTTAAAATATTTTTGCAATAAATTTGAATATAATACTAGCATAATCATATAAAATAAATGGATGATAAATGCTAGCACAACCATATAAATAAAATGGATGTTAAATGTTGATAAACATCAATCTATAATAAACATCAAAACATTTATCTCATCATATATCTCATGTTGTTAAAATTAAGAAAAAAAAGTCATAAAATTTCTAAATTCTTACTTTTAAATTATTATTATTATTAATTATTAAAAATAATTAATATATAAGTTAAACATATATACATTTAGAAAAGCATGGAACATGATTCTTAACCATAGGATTTATCTCCACTTTACCATGGAGATTCTAACTATGTAAATAGACGCTGGTACAATACCATGGGCTAATACCATGGCTTATGAATACTACAGGCCCAAAAAACTGTAACGTGCTCTCTATGACACTTGTTCATATGTCATTTTTTGTAATCAATCAATTTAATTAAAAGGGTATAAAGAGCATATATACTTTGGAGATAAACCCCTGATGGGGGTGTTAGTTCAAGTATTAATGAGTACTCCTTACAAGGAGAGCTCTCGCGGGTGTCATGTGTCATTTTCTTTATCATGGCATGGCTAACAAACAAAAAATGGTGTTGGGGCTCTACTACAACGTCGGGTGTTTTAAATGCATGCTTAATTCATTGGGGTGACAAATGTATGTATCTCATGGGAAAGAGGCTGAGGTGATATCCTCATCTTCCTTTTCCTAGTATGTTTTGTTTGTGTCAACTTTTGTGGGTTATTTGCATGTTAAGGAGACTTCTTTTCTTATGGTTTCGTTGTTCTCTCGGTGTGGACTAGAGGCATTGTTTAGTTGTAGAAAGGTATTTTGTCCTACACTTCACTTTCCATTTTTATTAATTGTTACTTGGGCTATGATTTTGTTCGTCCCTTTTTCTCGCAAGGTTAGGGCTTGGTATGTCAATTTTCTGCATTTCCATCGTGTGTTCTGGGATATTAGTTGGTGTATACTCTTTCTTCCTCTGCATTGAATTCAATTTATGCTTAAATTTTGGGACGATGGTGTTCTATTTGTAGTTTTTTAGGTTCTCCTTAGAGTATATTTTGTCTCTCTATTAGTGTTAGGGAATCCTTGGTATTCTTTGACGACAGTGGAATTGAGTGTGTGAAATAACGTTGTGACTATTCTTATCATGTCTTTGGGTTCGACGACTGCTATATATTCGCTTTTATCCTAGGGGTTTAATTGCTCTATGTCTTTCGTCTACCCTAAGTTGGGTAATTTAGTAGAATTTGGTCCCCTAATGTGGGGTTGGGGGAATGACTTATTGGCTTTAATTTTTGGATTGCAAGGGTTGGTTGTGCAACCCACTACTTTCGTTGGTCATGGTTCCAATCCCTGTCTTGTTTGTTCTCCAATTACAGTCATTATGGCTCCTTGCCAACGTATGATGAGTCAGAGGGGTGGATTTTTAAATGTATGTGTTAAGTGAACCAAAAAATTTTCTTTTGACTCGGTGGGCACTTTCTTTGACTCCATTCCTCTATTTTTTTCCAGAGAAAAAATCAAAATTTCTATTAAGGTAATAAAAATTTATAGAGAGTATGCCCATAGACATTCGATGAAATGTATTTTTTTGTCCCAATGAAACAAAAAAAAATAGAGTATACTGATTTGGGAGTAAAAAATAAACAATACTCACTCCAACCCAACGTAGCATTTACAAAAAATCAGTCCCATATCGATTCCCGGGCCTCCTCTTAAATAGGAGAACAACCCAAACAAAAATCGAATACAGTATAATGTCTAAAATTTTGCAGTATAAAACAATAACCGTATATTTTAAAAGTGTCAATAGAGCAGGAAATAAAATTTGAAATTTTAGACCCTGATAATTGCCATATGAGAGTTTATCTTTCAACCATGTCCAACAAAAAACAAAAATACATATATCAGATAAAAACATTTAAAGAGCAAAAGGAGGCTGGTCGGATGTTCGGATCACTCCTCCATTTTATTTTATGGTCTAGACGCCCACAGCCTACTTTACGCCCTCCTTAGATAGGAGGTATGCATCCATGTTCTGTTCCCTGTAATTGTGGGAGACAGAGATATCATTGAAATAATGTTTCAAATTCAAGAATTCTTCTAACAAATGGAGCAACATATAATTTTGACATCTGAATTGTCCATTAAACCATTTGATGATATTCAGGAATCTCCAAAAATCTGAGCCGATCTCATGCCTATCTGAATAAGCCAGCAAAGGAGAAGTTTGAGGGATTGAAGTTCTGAAAAGTTATTGGTTCCATCTCCCAATCCTACTGAGGCTTTTAATGATTTTCCTGAAGTTAAATGAATTTAAATCCCTGCTCCACGTCTATTTTGGGGATCCAATGCACCATCAAAATAGGCCCACGGGATGTCTCCCCTGATCTCTTCGACCCTTATGACCCTCTCTTTCTTTTTGTATTTTGTATGGGAATGTTCTCATATTGTGAAGCCCCTTCCACCGCTAGTTGCTCAAAGGAGGGATTTATGTCCTTAAAAATAACCTTGTTTCGTGCTAGCCAGGTGCCCCATGAGACAATCAACGATATGTTTCTCACGGTATCCTCATTTGCTTCATTTCACCAATTTTTCCATGCCTCATTTATGTTTAACCCTCCCCATCTTTGAGATAGCTTTAAAAGCCTCAAAGTTTCTTCCCATAATTTTATGCTGAAAGTACAATTAAGGAACAAATGCTGAAATGACTCCTCCTTTTCCTTACACAGGGGGCACCAACCCGACCCTATCTTACTTCTTTTCTGGAGGTTATCCCAAGTTGGGACTTTGTTCTTGAGTATCCACCAAAAGAAAAGTCAAGATTTTACAGGACTTTGTAATTTCCAGATCAATTTATACCACCACTTTGGGGCATCCCACCCCTTCTGAGCCATTAACCAATTGTATCCATGCTTTGGGGCATAGGATCCAGAGGGTGCATGCACCCATCTCAGAGAGCCTGGGCAGTCATGGAGGTGTACATTGGATCATTGTAGTTCTCTGATAAAACCCTGCCATTCCTCCAGCCATTTCTCTTCAATTTGTAAATCCTCCCTAATTTCCAAGCTTGACCCAATATTGTAGACTGGCCTATCTTTTCTACCTGGCATAGCCACTGTACCCCTTTTGTGGAGAGGTGGCCAGTGAGCTCCCTAGAGAGAGAAAAAACACCATTTCATCCCACCCATGGGTCTTGACCAATTTTGATCTTTTCTCTATTCCCTACATGCCATGTCAATCATGTTCAACTATTCTATTTGAATCCAGCGTGGATTTCCACACGACAAAGGCTTGTGGATGTATTTTATCTGAGGATATGAGCCACCCATCTAATGGATTTGGGTAGATATATTTTCTTTTTACCACCATCATCCACATATTTTCCATAGAAATTAGCCTCCATCCCAATTTTGTTGCAAGAGAGGGTGAGAAAGATAAGATATCTTTGATGCCCCATCCTCCCCATTACTTCGAGTGTGCCACTTTCTCCCAAGCCATCCATGGGAGAACCAAGTCCTCCTTCGACCCTTCCCACAATAATCTACTACAGATCCTCCTTATTTTTGAAAGAATTCCTTTGGGAACATATGTTAAAGCAGACTAGTAAACCAAGATTTCCAATACAACTGACTTGATCAATACTAGTCTTCCCACCCTAGAAAACCATTTGTAGCTCCAGTGTTTTATCCAGATTTCTATCTTTTCCACCAGCCAATTCCAATCATAAATCCTATAAGAGTCGATTTTTAAATGGAACCCCAAATATTTTAAATTTTCTGACAACCTTTTCATTTCGAGTGGGAGCTCTTCTAATATTATTCTGACTTCTGCCCTTGAGAAACCTTTGAGTGTTAAAGATAATTTTTGACCGTTTATATACAATTGAATAGCTTTTAGAAACAGGTCCAAGATATCTTTGATTTGTCTATTGTCAGCTCAGCTTCCATTATTGAACAATAGGATGCCATCATAGAACAACTAGGGAGTGATATTTAGGTTGACCACCACTTCAATCCCTTTGATGTCCCCTCTCCTCCTTGCATCTAGGATCATTTGAATAAGACCTTCAGCTGCTAGGAGGAAAAGAAGAGGGGAGAGCGAGCACCCTTGGTGCAGGCCTATCTGGCTCTGAAAGAAAGGGGTGGTTATCCCATTGATCATAATTTCAAAGCTTATGTTTGTGATGCACCCCATCACCCAATTTATGAAGTCGATCTTAAACCCCAAGTGAGTCAGGAGCAGTCTCAGGTAAAGCCAACTAATGCGATCATAAGATTTCGAGAGGTCATTTTTTACAACATATCCTTTTTTCCCACTCCTTTTGAGGATATGGAGAGTTTCCTGTGCCACTCCAATTGCTTCATGAATTTTCCTTCTGTCCAAAAATCAAAACTTCTCTTTGAAAATATTTCTAGAAAGTATAGGTTTTAGACAAACAACTCTCACCTTTGATATGATTTTATAGATGCAATTGCAAAGGGAAATAGGTCTAAAGTCCTCAAAGGATTGAGGATCCTCATTCTTAGGAATTAGGGCCAAGAAAAGGGCATTAAAAGGTTGATAGATCGATCCTTTGACCCTTGATTCTTCAACCACCCCTGTAAGCTCCTCCCCCAAGGTATCACAAAAGTGATGGAAAAAATCTACAGTCCACCCATCCGGGCCAAGAATTTTTTCCTTCTGCATCAACTTTAGTATCCCTTCGACCTCATCTCTGAACACTGGTCTCATAATATTTTCATTTTCTTCCTCGTCTGCATACCGAGGGAAGAATTGTGCCACTCGAATCACTTCAACAATCCATGCTTCAGCCAGAGCTTTGAAAATATTTTTAAAGTGGTTCCTTCCCAAGAGGGAAAGGTCTTCAAAATATTTTGTTGTCCTCCCTTCCTCCAATTTCATGCCCCATATGGTATTGATTTTTTTTCTACCTTTTGCAAAATTCTTTCATAATTTTGAGTTTTTGTCCCCAACGGTTAGCCAAATGGCTCGGATTTTAAGCCTCCATTGTTCTTCCTTTTCAACTAGGGTTTTCCTTCGATTTGATTCCAACAGCTTGATCCTGTCCCTATTTTCACGTGTTTCATATCCATCTTCCTCCAAATTTTCGAGCCGATCTAGCTCCTCTCCTATATGTCTAAGGTCATCTTCCTCTGAGGTTTTTTTCTTTTTTGTCAAATCCATAGTCACCTTTTTCATAAGCTTTAGTTTTTCCAAGAACAAGTAGGATTTTTCCCTACCCAAATCCTCACCCCTCGACCTACAAGTTGTTTGAAATAGGTTGTTATAAGATTCATCCTTGAGCCATGAAGGGTTGAACTTGGAAGGGGAGTCGGGTTTCTTGTTGGCGACTTTTAGTTCAAGGAGAATAGGAAGATGATATGAGCCTCCACCTTCCCCCACCTAGTGCTAGAACACCGAGAATCTACTCACCAAGTCCTCCTTTAATAGAAAACAATCCAACCTTTTTTCCACATAATCAACCCATATTCTTTTGTTCCTCCAGGTGGGACGAGACTTGATAAAATTTATGTCTACTAAACTCTTCGAGGCTATCTTATTCAGGAAGAACTCTGCCAGTGGATGTGCATGTGCTGAGGGACCCCAAAATTCTCATAACCCCAGTGAAAAATTCAAATCTCCACCTATTACCAGATTCAAATTCCCCATAAAGGATTTTGAAACAAGATTATTCCAAAAGTGATCTCTATCCAAACAAGGCCCATAAACGTTCAAAAATAATAATGTCGAATAGAGCTCTATTGTGTAAACCTCCATACCTAGGGTCTATTCTAGGCCCCAGGTGTTTATCTCCTTCACTCTTCCCACTCTGATTACCAATGTCAGACCTCTCGACCTTCCTTTGGCATCCATAGTTTGGAAGGACCATCCAGGAAACATTTTGTTCAAAGCCCCCTTTATCTCATCTCCAATGCCAAGGGTTTCTTGTAGCATTAACACATTAGGATCATAGGACTTAACTAAGTCCCTTAAAGCTAGTTTTTTGGACCCACTAGAAAAACCTCTATAGTTGAAAGAAAAAATTATCATTTAAAACCATGGGTGGGGGTCTGCGCTTCTCTAAGCATCCGTGACAGAGATAATTGTTTCCCATTGGCTATGTTGATCTTTTCTCTTAACTAAGCTTTTGATATGTTTGACTTCCTACTTATGGATTTGCGAGGTCCCATCGATATGGGATGAGATCCTAATCCTCCCACTGCATCCCAATGCAATTTTTTCTTCTCTATGGGCCTAAGGTTGTAGTGAGATGTTTGTTCGCCATGCCATGATAAAGTAAATGACACCCAAAGCGAGAGCTCTCCTTGTAAGGAGGACTCATTAATACTTGAACTAACACCCCCATCAGGGGTTTATCTCCAAAGTAGTTATGCTCTTTATACCTTTTTAATTAAATTGATTGATTACAAAAAATGACATATGAACAAGTGTCATAGAGAGTAAGTTATAGTTTTTTGGGCATGTAGTATTCATAAGCCATGGTATTAGCCTATGGTATTGCAACAACGCCTATTTACATAGTTAGAATCTCCATGGTAAAGTGGAGAAAAATCCAATGGTTAAGAATCATGTTCCATGCTTTTCTAAATGTATATATGTCTAACTTATATATTAATTTTTTTTTAATAATTAATAATAATAATAATTTAAAAGTAAGTTAGAATTTAGATTTTTTTTTTTTTTTTTTAGCAACATGAGATATATGATGAGATAAGTGTTTTGTTGTTTATTATAGATTTATGTTTATCAACATTTACCATCCCTTTTATTTATATGGTTGTGCTAGCATTTATCATCCATTTATTTTATATGATTATGCTAGTATTATATTCAAATTTATTGCAAAAATATTTTAAACAAGTGTCTCCCAACATCTTTTCAATTTAAAATATTATTATTTTTTAAGATTTTCATAACAAATTATGCATTAACACAAAAAATTCTTATTACCACCAAGTGGAACACAATGTAAATATATATATTCAAAACAAAATTTAAATACTTTGTAAATTTTTTTTCCTTTGTCCAATAACTTAATAATACTTCATTATTTCAAAACAAATTTAAATTTCAATAAAACACAAAATATAATAATTCGATTTTAAAACTCAAAATTATATTTGATAGTAATTTTACAACACATATTTATTCAAAAAAATGTTTAAATTTGTTTTCATTTCTACATTACTCACTATTTTTCAATATTAAAACTTCATATTACTAAAATTATTATACTAAATTAATAAATACTATTTATAATACCTTAAACCAATTAACAAAACATAATCATTAACTTCACCAAATAACATAAAAAATATCAAATATAAACAAATTTTATATACGTTTATCCATATAACACCAGAAATCATATTTTTTACCACTAACACGTTATGTGTTGAAATGAAAATCTTCGTTTATATTACAAATCTAGAATCATTTAAACTATTTTTCTTAGTAAATACCCCCAACTTAATTGGATTATAGTTCTACTTTTCACACTTAAGTTTTTCTTCAAGATGGGTGCATCACATAATGTGGATCAATACAGCCTCAGGACTTATATTTAATATCAACAAGAATTTTCTAATTGACTGCTCTCAATTTGAACCACCCTGGATAATTGAGTGCAGTGATTTAAAATGATTGATTCACATGTGGAAAAAACACCACTCAAATTCTTCTTTTCATACCCAGCAACGCTTTTCTCCACAAAAAGCAGTACTTTCTGCTCTGGTCTTGCTCTGAAAATAAACAAGAGCGTTGTTATAGCCCGCTTGAAGTTTCAACATTGACCGAGATTTCTTTGATGGGATTATTGTAGATGAAGTAAGTTTGGTTTTGGATTCTAAGGAAACATTTGCATAATAGATAACCACTAGAGTTGACATTTATGTCAAAGAATGTTTCCCAATGACACTTAAGTTGAAGAATCCTTACCCTACTATTTAAGAAATGGTGAGTTTGGTAGAATAATTAATATTTTTAACTTTACTTTTAACTTTGGAAGTCTAAGCAAAAGAAAGATTAGTTTTAATATCTAAATCAAGGGATTTGGGGAATTAGATACCCCAACCTAACAATGACATTCAAGAAGTATGGTCATGGTATTCAAAAGAAATAATAAAGGGAAAAAAAATTAGGGAAAAAACATGGTTTACATACACACTTTTAAACAGAAGGAAAGATTATGATTGATATGTAAATTGTCATGGATATTCCACTAGAACACTTCATTACACTAGATCTTATAATATTTTGAAATCTTAGGTTATGTAGATTTATCTCCTTAGATTTTAAATTAATTAATTACTAACTTTATTCAAATTTATGAAATAACTAAAATAAAAAAAAAATTGGAAAGAATCGGTACATAAAAACACCATCCACACAAATGAGCATAAGATTTATATTGGGGAACCCAATATGGGAGAAAACCCAACTAGAAGGTGAGGTCTATCCTCTTCTATCTTTGCTTCAATGATAGGAATGTGCATACAAAAAAAATGGGCACTCCAAAGGAGTTACCTTTAACATTGTGGCCTAAATGGCTACTACAAAATCCTCTTTCTCCTTTATTATGCTCTAAAAATGCGGCTCTTATATGTTTTAGGTTAACTATGGAATGTTGAAATTGGCAACAAGAAGGGGCTTCTAATTTAATTTTTCCTTAATTAAATTAGAAGAAAATTGTAATTCCACATCACATGACAACTTCTACGAGTTAACTAAGTCATGAAGACTTAGTTAGCTCAGTCAATTCGAGTTGAAGGTCAAACTAGAGGCATGCAGAGTTCTCTCTAAGTTTTAGAGGGTCTAGTTACAATTTATTTTGAGCTGTAATTATCTAACTTAATTATTTGAGTTAAAATCAGTTTAAATAGTTAGTCTAACTGATGGAGGAGCTAGTAAGAGGTTCAATGAATTAAATCTGATTTAATTTGCATGTAGTGATCAATTAGATAGCTGATACTTCACTATAAATAATTGTTGCATGTCATTTCCGAGGAATACCTAGTTGAGATTGAAGTTAAAGGGATGTATACTATCAGTAGTATATTTAGAAAATTGTAAAGGTCATGCAGGGAGTCAGAAAAAGGCCTTAGATGTATTGCACAATCATTAATTGGGAATTTCCTAATTAATAGGGGCTCATTTTACCTAGGGATTATGCAAGCAAGGCAAGGCATCTAGAGGCAAGAAATTGGTTAAGTATTGGACCAAGTAGGCCTAGGATAGTTGAGAGGGACAAAGATATTGTAGAGAGCTCTCAAGCCTGAGAGAAGCATTGTATTGTTTCATATTCTTGACATATGCAATATACAGATAGCGGGGTTTTTATATAAGGATTTCCCCAGATAAATATTTGTGTTGTGCGATTGAAATTCTTTCTCCTTCTTGTTAATGTGATTATACGATCATAATTGGTTTCTTTAATTTGTAGAATAGATTTAAGTATTTTGTTTGAGCATATTACAAGATTAGTTGAATCTATGCAGGGAGTCAGCAAAAGGCCTTAGATGTATTGCACAATCATTAATTGGGAATTTCCTAATTAATAGGGGCTCATTTTACCTAGGGATTATGAAAGCAAGGCAGGGCATCTAGAGGCAAGAAATTGGTTAAGTATTGGACCAAGTAGGCCTAGGATAGTTGAGAGGGACAAAGATATTGTAGAGAGCTCTCAAGCCTGAGAGAAGCATTGTATTGTTTCATATTCTTGACATATGCAATATACAGATAGCGGGGTTTTTATATAAGGATTTCCCCAGATAAATATTTGTGTTGTGCGATTGAAATTCTTTCTCCTTCTTGTTAATGTGATTATACGATCATAATTGGTTTCTTTAATTTGTAGAATAGATTTAAGTATTTTGTTTGAGCATATTACAAGATTAGTTGAATCTATGTGGATTTTCTACATGGTATCAGAGCATGAATCACTATAGATGAGAAGAATACATTTTTTTTTTGAACTGGTGAATCGAAGTTGCAGGTCTACTCTTCAGGACTAACAGTAGAATCATTGTAGAAATTTAAAAAATACAATGATGTATTACCAGAGTCTCCTGATCTGACAATTATATCCACTGTTAAATACATAATCCTTCTACTTAATTCTTTTGCAGAAATTTAATCGCCAATTGTAAAAACATGAAGAAAAATCAATTGCACATAACACAGATGTTTTTACCAGGAAAGCTTAAAGATAAAAACCCCAACTATCATATATTATGTATATCATGGATCATGAAACAATATCATACAAAAATCTAATCCAAGAGCTCTCAGTACAATATATAATTGTCTCACACTGTCATACAAAAATTGGCATAAACATGCATCAATTTACTGCCTCCTGACAACCTGCCTCCACTGCGCAATCCCTAGTGGTCAAGAACCTCTGAATTATTTCGATATGGCCAGCCTTGACTGCACAATCCTCATAAGCATCTCCAATGTGTGTGTGGATGCATTGAATGCACCGCTATAGTCACAACTGATAGTCAACCAAGCCCTTTCACCTATCTCTCAACTGGGTCTCCACTGGATCTGACATGCATGTAGTTAACAATAGTATTTCTTCAATTGCATGTGAGATCATTCCATGTGAATTAATTTAATATTTAATTCACTAATCTCTCACTAGTGTATCTTTAGTTACAACCAGTTACAATTGAGTTTAACTCACTTAACTGAGTTAAACTAAATAACAACTCACGTAACTACACATCCAACTCTGTTACAACTTCGAATCACTCAGTTACAACTAAGTCCACTTGCATGTCCCACCAACCAACCACTTCAACTCGAAATCCACTTAGCTAACTGATTTTCCACTTCAGTTAACTAGTTCCAAGTGCTCATTGAAAATAGATAATTATTTATTGTCTAATTTTTGTTAAGGGCTTAACAAAATTCGACATGCATTCCACAAACCAACTTCGCACATGTATTATAAACTTAGATGCCCATCCATCCATATAATTTTCTCAACCATCTATAAATAGATTACTGCTAAAAATAAACTTTGACCCAAATTCTAAAAACAGACATATCACCTAAAAATAGCTTGTGTGGGCCCCACCTAGTGTAGGTGCTTATTTTTCACTAGGATCATGGATGATGTTTCCGGATGCTAATTTCACTGTTTCTTGTTGCAATCTTCAACACTCCCTCTCAACAAGAAAGGAATGTATTTGCATGCGATATGCAACTCCATGCATTTTCCTTGCAACCTTTGCATGCAACACTTCTGAAACTGAATAGGTTCCAAACAACTGAATCAGTATAATGCATATGTCATCAAAGTCTTCTGAATTTTTCTTAGCTATTGCACATGTCTTTAGGAACCACTACGATGTTGAAATCTGCACTTGTTGTCAACTCTGATCCACGCTCCAGTATCCAACACGGTCACTTTGATTTGATTGCATCAACCCAACTGATCCTACTATTATTGTATTGTGGGATCCTCGTAGCTAGGTTCAATTCATGAGTTCCACACCATCTCAATGAATCCTGCCTAGAAATCTCTTATTGGGATTACTCATGCATGTCACCCCACCTCTCACCTAGTGGTATAGCTGCATGCACTCCCTCTGCCCATCTGGCATGAAATTTATCTGCATGAGTGGTTGCTCCCACTCCATGATCCTCATCTTGTGGCTGCTCCACATCCTGAGTTTCACTCTTACCTGCATGCAAATCCTGATCCCTCTCAAGCATCAATTGCATGGCTTTCTCACACTTCCCAACAGTAGGAAGCTCAGTAGAAACCCCATCTACTTCAAGTCTATAGAGATTATTAACTCAAATCCCAAACTTCTTGGCTTGCTTTGTTGCTTTGTGTCGTAATAAAACTTTTCCTTCACTATAGACAACATCATAGCTTCTATCCTCTAACATTGCAACTAAGATTAATTTTTTCTTCAAACCAGGAACATGCATAAAATATTTTAAATGAAAGAGTTTACCTGATGCCCTCTGAAAGGTAATGGTACCAATGTTGGTCGCACTGTATCGTCCATCATCGCCCAAATCAATATGCATCTGGAGATCTTTCTCCTCCAAGTCACTGAAAAGTTTCTCATCTCTTGTCATGTGAAAGGAAGCACCACTATCAAAGTACCACCCCGATCCCAATGTACTTGACACCATGCATGCGATCAATGAGAAGTCAAGCTCAAATTGCAAGGCAAGATCCTCACTAGCTGCAGCTCCAGTAACCATCTTGTTCTTCTTCTTATGTGGAAAATTTGTGGTAATATGTCCATACTCGTGACAGTGAAAACACTTCACTTTGGACATGTTGTGCTCCTTGCCATCTTCATTGGCCTCAGATTTAGAATGGAATTTATTCCCCTTCTTCTTCTTCACCTTGGAAACCAAAGCACAATCCTCTTCATCATCATGCATTGATGAAGAGCCATCCCTGGTGTTTCGCGTGAACTCCTCCTGCACTAGATCCGACCATAGTCATTCTGAATCCGACATTTTTTCCAGTTCGTTGACAAAGTCTTGATAACTGTGCCAACTCTTAGGAAGTCCCAAGAGAGCCAAGCTCACCAAATCATCATCAACAACACTTACTCCTACACTCCAAAGATCATCCCTACATTGGAAAAACTTTGTTAAGTATACCGGAATAGTGTCGTTCTTCTCCATCTTGATTTTTCTGAGTTTATCCTTCCGAACCAACTTCCTATGGTCGTTGCTGCTTTGGAAAAGATCTTTCAAAGCCTTCCACATTGCAAATGGAGTGGATTTCCCGTGAAGGCTTGAGACAATATGGTCTCTCACACCTTCCAACAGAATCCTCCTCGCCCTTGCTACTTTCTTTTTCCATGCATCAAGTACTGCAACATTTGTCGAAGTAGGCTTAGGAACATCTCTGTCGATGAATTCCTTCAAGCCATTATCTTCAAGCACCGCCTCCATCCTTTCCTTCCATGCGATCTAGTTCAAGCTGACCTCGAGTGCATACTCTAACCGAAAACCATTGAAAGCCATTTCGATGTTTTCTAAAATGTTGCACCAAGAAATTCTTGCAACAAATTCGAATTGTTTCCACCAACAAACTCAGCTACTGCTTCAATCTTGCAATCTTCTTTGCTCCGATACCACGTAGAAATTTAAAAAATACAATGATGTATTACCGGACTCTCCTGATCTAACAATTATATCCACTGTTGAATACATAATCCTTCTACTTAATTCTTTTGCGGAAATTTAATCGCCAATTGCAAACACATGAAGAAAAATAAATTGCACCTAACACAGATGTTTTTACTGGGAAAGCTTAAAGCTAAAAACCCCAACTATCATATATTATGTATATCATGGATCATGAAACAATCTCATACAAAAATCTAATCTAAGAGCTCTCAGTACAATATACAATCGTCTCACATTGTCATACAAAAATTGGCATAAACATGCACCAATTTACTGCCTCCTGATAGCCTGCCTCCACTGCGAAATCCCTGATGGTCAAGAACCTCTAAATTATTTTGATATGGCCAGCCTTGACTGTGCAATACTCATAACAATATCTAATGTGTATGTGGATGCATTGAATGCACCACTATAGTCACAACTGATAGTCAACCAGGTCCTCTCACCTATCTCTCAACTGGGTCTCCACTGGATCTGACATGCATGTAGTTAACAATAGTATTTCTTCAGTTGCATGTGAGATCACTCCATGTGAATTAATTTAATATTTAATTCACTGATCTCTCACTAGTGTATCTTTAGTTACAACTAGTTACAACTGAGTTTAACTCACTTAACTGAGTTAAACTAAATAACAACTCACATAACTACACATCCAACTTTGTTACAACTTTGAATCACTCAGTTACAACTAGTCCACTTGCATGTCCCACCAACCAACCACTTCAACTCGAAATCCACTTAGCTAATTGATTTTCCACTTCATTTAACTAGTTCCAAGTGCTCATTGAAAATAGATAATTATTTATTGTCTAATTTTTGTTAAGGGCTTAACAAAAATCGACATGCATTCTAATTTTAGACATGCATTCCATGAACCAACTTTACACATTCATTCTAAACTTAGACGTCCATCCATCCATATAATTTTCTCAACCATCTATAAATAGATTAATGATAAAAATAGACTTTGACCCAAATTCTAAAAATCGACATATTACCTAAAAATAGCCTATGTGGGCCCCACCTAGTGTAGGTGCTTATTTCTCACTAGGATCAAGGATGATGTTTCCGGATGCCAATTTCATGGTTTCTTGTTGAAATTTTAAACAATCATGATGCCTTTATGTGGATTGAGACTCAAATATTCCCTTTAGGGTAGTTCAAATTACATAGCTTGGAAGGACATGATGGAAGTAGCGTTGGAAGACAAAGAACAGAAGGATTTCATAGACAATGATATTCCCAGGCCCACAACACCAAATGTTCAAAATATTGATGCATGGAAGAAGAATATAGCAAAGGCAAGAAGGAATCTATTAGAAGGAGTTTGAGATCATATTGTCTTGAACCTCCATGGAAAGGTAAGTCCATATGCTATGTGGAAGGCCTTAATAGATTTGTTTCAGAACAAAAATGACCACAGGAAGCTGGCGTTGAAGGACAAGATCAAAAATATCAAGATGGAGAAGGGTGACACAATACCAAAATACTTAACGGAGTTGACTCAATGTTGAGATGAGCTTGGAAGTTTTGGTGCTATAGTTTTCAAGGATGATATGGTGAGCCTATCACTTCTAGGACTTCCCAAGAGTTGACACAACTACCAGGATTCAGTGAATGGGAGGGAGAAGATACTAGAGTGGGAGCAATTGTGGTCCGGCTTGGTACAAGAAGAGATTCGGCGGAATACCAAAGTTGGATCCTCATCAAAGTCTGATGATAAGGAGAATTGTGACTTTGATGGAAAGGAAAAGAAAGGGAAAGGGAAGGCGTCCCATTCCAAATCAGATTCTGGTCAGGCAAGCAAGAAGAAGGACTTGTCGAAGATTAAATTTTTTCACTGTCATGAGTTGGGACACTATGCCACAAAGTGTCCACATAAGAAGGATGGAAATAATCCCTCAGGATGAGCGGTAGGTGAATCTCTTACTTAACAATTCGAGTTGGATTTCACTCTCATCGGATGCATAGTTTCATCGGTGATGGGTTCTCTGTGGTGCTTGAATAGCGGAGTTTCATACCATATGACTGTCAACAAATAATTCTTCAGCAAATTTGAGGAGAAGGATATCCAGATGCACATCAATATGGGAGATGATGGGAGGTATAGCGTGACTGAGATTAGTACTGTTACCTTTTAGAGGGAGTCTGGTACTCCTGTCACATTAAAATATGTCATGAATGTTCCTGTTTTAAAGAAGAGTTTAGTTTCAGTTGATATGTTAAAAGACCGTGGATATGATGTCATATTTAGCAAAGGAAAGAAATTTTTTCATCACAAAGACACGGGACAAGTGAAGAAGATTGGGGTTCAGGCAAAAGAACTATATAAATTGGATGTAGATGACCGTGTTGCCTTCAGCACGAAAGCAGAGAAGGTGCAAATCCAAGACAACGATGAGTTATGGCATAGAATATTGTGTAGAAATTTTAATACAATTATGTATTGCCTAGATTCTCCTGATCTAACAATTATATGCCACTGTTAAATACATTATCCTTCTACTAAAATCTTTGCAGAAATTTAATCGCCAATTGGAAACACATGAAGAAAGATTAATCATACATAACACATATTTTTTTACCAAGAAAGAATAAAGCTAAAAACTCCACTGTCATATATTATGTATATATCATGGATCATGAAACAATCTCATACAAAACTCTAATCCAAGAGCTCTCAGTACAATATACAATCGTCTCACACTGTCATACTAAAATTGGAAAATACATGCACCAATTTATTGCCTCCTGACAGCGTGCCTCCACTGCGCAATCCATGTTGATCACAATCCCTGAATGAATGAGACACTGCCTTGCCTTGACTACGCAATCCTCATTGGCATCTCCAATGTGTGTGTGGTTTCATGAGTGCACCCACTAATGTCACAACTGATAATCAAATTGTCCCTTTCACCTATCTCTCAACTAGGTCTCCACTGGATCTGACATGCATGTAGTTAATAGTAGTAAATATTCAGTTGCATGTGAGACCACTCCATGTGAATTAATTTAATATTTAATTCACTGATCTCTCACTAGTTTATCTTTAGTTACAACTAGTTACAACTAGCACAACTAAGTTTAACTCACTTAACTGAGTTAAACTACTTTACAACTCACATAACTACACATCCAACTCTGTTACAACTTCGAATCACTCAGTTACAACTAATTCCACTTGCATGTCCCACCAACCAACCTTAGAACTCGAAATTCCTTCAACTAACTGGTTTGCCACTTCAGTTAACTGAAATCAAGTGCTTCAAGAGAATATATTAATATTTATTGTCCAATTATTATTAAGAGATAATAATAATCGACATGCATTCTATTTTTAGACATGCGATCTATAAATAGAATTTGCACAGGCATCTAAAAATAGAACCTCATCTATAAATATAATTCTCTCACCATTCTAAAAATAGACTCCAGATATAAATAGATTTTTCTCAACATTCTAAAAATAGACATACACCTAAAAATAGCCCATGGGCCCCACCTAGTGTAGGTGCTTAATTTTAACTAGGATCACCATCTTGTTGAATCCCAACACTCCCTCTCAACAAGAAAGGGATTATCCTTCACCCTGATCCTGGTATTCGAATTTTCTCATGGTGAGCACCTTCATCAAAATATCTGCATCCTGATCTTCCGTAGGAATGCACTGAAGCAACATGATCTTTCGCTGCATACAATCTCTGATATGATGATACCGGATATCTATATGATTAGATCTATCATGAAACACATGATTAATTGAGAGTTTAATGTAACTCTGAATATCACAATGAATCACTATAGGATCTAAATGAGAACCAAACAAACCAACCAGGATCTTTCTCATCCAGATAGCCTCACATGCAGCTTGAATTGCTGCCATTTATTCCACTTCCACTGAACTGAGTGCCACAAATCTCTGTTTCCTACTATACCAAGAAACAACTATAGATATGATACTGAAGACCCCTCCTGATGTGCTCTTTCTATCTGTTGGGCTACTCGCCCAATCTGTATCCGTGAAGCCATGCAAATTCACCTCATCCATCTGTTTGTACCATAAGCCATACTTAGATGTGCCCCTGAGATAACTCAGGACATGCTTGCCCACCTTCCAAAAGAACTTGGTAGGCTTAACCATCACTTGACTAAGTTGGTTCACCGCATAGCATATGTCCGGTCTTGTATTTACTAAATACATTAGCGAACCCACTAATTGTCGATAGACATCAACATCCACTACCTCTCCAGATGTAGCGTCCTCTTTCCTCCAGTTTCCTAGAAGAGGAGTATCCATGGGTTTAAAACCCTCCATGTGAAACTTACCCAGTATCTCCCTTACATAATTTCCTTGAGACACAAAAAATTCACCTTCTCCCTACCATATTTCCAATCCAATGAAATAATGAAGGAGGCCTATATCCTTCATCTCAAACTCCTTTGCAAGGTCCTCCTTGCATGAGTGTATTAGCTGCTCATCACCAGTCAGTATTAAATCATCAACATAAAGAAAAATGATTAAAATCTTACCCTCCACCACAATTTGGTATAGGTTTGCATCCACCTCACTTTTGGTGAAGCCAAGTCCAGTGACATAGTTGTTAATACAAGTGTACCAAGCACGGGGTTCTTGCTTCAACCCATACAACGCTCTTTTGAGTTTGCACACATGCAACTCGCTGCTGAAGATCTCAAATCCTTCAGGCTGCTCAATGTACACTTCTTCCTCAATGATCCCATTAAGGAACATAGTCTTCACATCCATCTGATGAATGTGCCAACCCATCTACACTGAGAGAGTAAGGATGGTCCTTATGGAAGAATACCGTGCGATAGGTGCAAAGGTTTCTTCATAATCAATCCCCTCGATCTGTGAGAAGCCCCGGGCCACAAATCTGGCCTTGTATTTTTCAACACTCCCATCAACAGATTGATTTACCTTGTAGATCCATCTTGAACCTACCACTGATTTATCAACCTACCTTGGAACAATTTCCCAAGCACTGTTTCTGACAATGGATTCATACTCCTCCACCATTTCATCTACCCATGTGGGCTCCTGCACTGCTTCCTGAAAGGAAGATGGCTCAGTCACAATACATTTTCTCATGAGAGACATGTATCTAGTGAATCAGTCAGGAGACTGTATTTGTCTACTCTATGAAGTAGGGACTCCTACATTATGTGTTGCATCAAGCTTTAGCCTCTTAGCTTCTGTGGTATGCCTTCTGCCAGTTCTGATGTTTGGCTCTACGTGAGTGGACTCCTCCGCTCAATGAACCTCCTCCTGTGGCTGATCCACATCTAGAGACTCATCTTTGGGAGCCAAAAGTTCCTCCTCTGCATGTAAGTCTATCTCTCTCTCAAGCAACAACTTCATGGCTTTCTCCTCATTGAATTTTATATCCCGTCGCACCACAGTCATTCAATTGTTTGGAAAATACACATGATAATTAAAGGGTGTTTCTATGTAGCCCACAAATATCCCAACTTCTGTAGTCTGCTCCAGCTTCTTCCTGGCATTCTTGGTCACATGCACATAAATAAACGAGCCAAAAATATTAAAGTGAGAAACATCTAGTTTCTTACCAATAAAAGCTTCTTGAGGCGTACTCATGCCAAGTACTCTATGAGGACAACAGTTTTGCACATAAACCACAGTGTTGCATGCTTCCACCCACAAATGCATTGGTAGGCCTTGATCATGCATCATAGCTTGTGCAACACCCATGATCATTCTGTTCGTCCTCTTCGCGACCCCATTTTGTTGTGGGTTATGAGGCGCTATGAGTTCTCTTTGAATTCCTTCTTTTCTACATAAGTATTTGAAATCGTTCGAGATGTATTCTCCACCATTATCGCTCCACAAAGCCTTCACTTGCTTCCCCGACTCTTTCTCAACCAATTCCTTAAACTCACAAAACTTTGAGAATGTTTGATCCTTCTTCTGCATGAATAAGATCCAACATTTATGAGAAAAGTCATAAAAAAAAATAACATAATACCTATGTTTTTCTGTTGAAGCAATCGAGAATGATCCACACACGTCTATGTGAACTCTCTCTAGGATCACCGAAGCACGGTTCTCCTTTTCCTGAAAGGTGGAATTTACATACTTCCCCATGGTGCAACCCTTGCACTGATTTAACTGAGCAAGTGTTCCCATTGGAATTCCAGTAGATATTTGTTGCATGACTTTCAAAGCTCCATGATGAAGATGGCCCAATCTCCTGTGCCATAATTCACCCTCATCCCGGCTCACTACTTTTTCTGCCTTTCCCATCATGGCAGTGTGGCCTTCTACCTCCGGCTTGTAGAGATTCTTGACTCGAATCCCTATCCTCTTGGCTTGACCCGTTGTTTTATGTCGCATGAAAGCTTTTCCATCACTGAAAACAACGTCATATCCTCTGTCTTCCAACATCGCGACTTAGACAAAGTTTTTCTTCAGACCTGGAACATGCATAACATATTTCAATTGAAATGGTTTACCTGAATCCCTCTCAAATGAAATGGTACCAATGTCAGTTGCACTGTATCGTCCATCGTCGCCCATCTCTATATGCATCTGGAGATATTTCTCCTCTAATTCATTGAAAAGCTCTTTATCTCTCATCATGTGTAAGGAAGCACCATTATCAAGATACCACACCAATCCCATTACACTTGAAACCATGCATGCGATCAAGGAGAAATCAAGTTCAAATTGTGAGGCAAGGGCCTCACCAGCTGCTGCTCCAACAACCTTCTTGTTCTTCTTTTTCTGTGGGCAGTTAGTGGCTAGATGCCCTTATTTGTGACAGTGACAACACTTCACCTTGGACAAATCCAGCTTCTTGCCTTTAGAATTAGATTTTGAGTGGAATTTCTTCCCATTCCTTTTCCTTGCCTTGGAATCCAAAGAAAAATCCTCTTCATCATCATGCTTTGATGAAGAGCCATCCCCGGTGTTCCTCCTGAACTCCTCTTGCACTAGATCCGACCACAGTCGTTCCAAATCCGATAGTTTTTCTTGTCCGTTGATAGAGTCTTGATAGCTGTGCCAACTCTTATGAAGTCCCAAGAGAGCCAAGCTCAACAAATCATCATCAGAAACCATGATTCCCACACTCCCCAGTTCATCCTGACATTGGAAAAACTTTGTGAGATACTTAGGAATATTGTTTCCCTTATCCATCTTGATCTTTTTGAGTTTATCCTTTAGCGCCAATTTCCTATGGTCACTGTTGCTTTGGAAAATATCCATCAAAGCCTTCCACATAGCAAATGGAGTGGCTTTCCCATGAAGGCTTAAGAGAATATGGTCTCTAACACCTTCCAACAGAATCCTTCTTGTCTTCGCTACTTTCTTTTTCCATGCGTCAAGTAATGCAACATCCATCGAAGTGGGCTTAGGAACATCATTGTCGATGAATTCCTTCAAGCCATTATCTTCAAGCATTGCCTCCATCCTTTTCTTCCATGTAATGTAGTTTGAACTGCCCTCGAGTGTATACTGTAGCCTCAAAGCATTGAGATCCATTTCAATGTTTACTCAACTGTTGAACCAAGAAATTCCCGCAGCAAATTTGAAATGTTTCCACCAAAACTCAGCTACCGCTTCAAAATTGCAATCTTCTTTGCTCCGATACCATATAGAAATTTTAATAAAATCATGTATTTCCTGGATTCTCCTGATCTAAAAATTATATGCCACTGTTAAATACATAATCCTTCTACTAAAATCTTTGTGGAAATTTAATCGCCAATTGCAAACACATGAAGAAAGATCAATCACACATAACACAGATGTTTTTACCGGGAAATCATAAAGCTAAAAACCCCACTATCATATATTATGTATATATCATTGATCATGAAAAAATCTCATGCAAAATTCTAATCCAAGAGCTCTCAGTACAATATACAATTGTCTCACACTGTCATACTAAAATTGGCAAATACATGCGCGACTTTACTGCCTCCTGAAAGCCTGCCTCCCCTGCGCAATCCTTGCTGATCACAATCCCTGAATGAATGAGATACTTCCTTTCCTTGACTGCGCAGTACTCATTGGCATCTCCAATGTGTGTGTGGTTACATGAGTGCACCCACTAATGTCACAACTGATAATCAAACTGTCCCTTTCACCTATCTCTCAACTAGGTCTCCACTGGAACTGACATGCATGTAGTTAACAGTAGTAAATCTTCAGTTTCATGTGAGACCACTCCATGTGAATTAATTTAATATTTAATTCACTGATCTCTCACTAGTGTATCTTTAGTTGCAACTAGCAGAACTGAGTTTAACTCACTTAATTGAGTTAAACTACTTTACAACTCACATAACTACACATCCAACTCTGTTACAACTTCGAATCACTCAGTTACAACTAAGTCCACTTGCATGTCCCACCAACCAACCTTAGAACTCGAAATTCCTTCAGCTAACTGGTTTTCCACTTTAGTTAACTGAAATCAAGTGCTTCAAGAGAAAAGCTTAATATTTATTGTCCAATTATTTTTAAGAGATAATAATAATCGGCATGCATTCTATTTTTAGACATGTGATCTATAAATAGACTTCGCACATGCATCTAAAAATAGAGCCTCATTTATAACTAGAATTTGCTCACCATTCTAAAAATAGACTCCCGCTATAAATAGAATTTTCTCAACATTCTAAAAATAGACATACACCTAAAAATAGCTTGCGGGCGCCACCTAGTGTAGGTGCTTAATTTTCACTAGGATCATCATCTTATTGAATCTCAACAGATTGGGCAATCTACACCATGGCGCTTTGAAGATTATGCAACATATTTCTATAGGACTTCCCAAGGGTTCACTTGAGCACCGATATACATGCAAAGGGTTTACATTGGGTAAGTACACCAAAGCCACTTTTCATGATAAGGATATTCTAGCGAAGGCGATCCTTGAAATATTTCACTCAGATATGTGTGGACCATTCTCAATAGCCTCCAAACAAAACACAGGTATTATGTGATTTTTGTAGATGATTTTTCACGCAAGTGTTGGATATTCTTCATGCAGAAGAAAGATCAGATGTTCTCAAAATTTTGAGAGTTCAAATAACTTGTCGAGAAAGATACAGGGAAGAAGGTGAAGGCTCTCAAGAGTGACAACGATGGAGAATATGTCTCGAATGAATTCGATAAATTTTGTGCTTTAGAAGGAATTCGATGGGAATTGATAAAACCTCATAGCCCACAACAGAATGGGGTTGCAGAAAGGAAGAACAAAACTATTGTGGGAGAATCATGAGCGTTTTTGCATGATCAATGCCTACCATTTCACTTGTGGACTAAAGAATGAAACACAACAGTATTTGTGTAGAACATAATTCCTAATCATATTCTCGGGATGAGTACACGAGAGGAATATTTTTCAGGTAAGAAACCAAATGTGGTGCACTTTAAAATTTTTGGTTCACCAATTTATTTCCATGTAACCAAATATGTCAGGAAAAATATAGAGCCAATAGCTAAGTTGGGAATATTTGTGGGGTACACCGATACACCTCACAGGATAACAATGGTGAGGAGAGATGTGAAATTCGATGAAGAGAAGGCCATGCGAATTTACCTTGAGAGGGAGCTTTAGTTTCATGCAGTCAAGGAGCTCTTAGCTCCAAAAGAAGAACCTAAATATGTAATCCGAATTTATGCAGGAATGCAACAGAATACAAATATAACCATAAATACAAAGATGCAGTGGAAATAACACTTCATTTCATTAATATCAAAGAACCGAAATTTACTTATAGGCAGAATCGAAATAAACTAGCTAGGGCGCTGGTAGCTTATCCCTGAGAAGAGATGTGGCGGCTACAGGCTTCTAAGCTATTTTAGAATGAGGCTCAAGGGCCTATTTATTATTTAAAAACAATGGAAAACCCTAAACATCCAAAACCCTAACCCTAGGAGATGAAGCGCCAAAACTATGGGCCTTGTTTGGGCAAATTGGTGTTTCAACTTCTCGGGGACATAAATTTGGCATACGATCTTCGTTTGACGCGCACCATACCTCGTTAGAAGGATATATCTAAGGACTACAACTTTTGATGTGAGCAACATCAGTCCATAGACCCATGTTGCTCCTGGTTTTCCCAAAAAACATCATTTAGGGCGTCAAAACGGCTCTGGAAGTTCATGATCCAGGTGGATAATGGATGCCACCCGCCTATTCCACTTGGGGCCCCACCTTTGTCTCTTTCATTTTTTTTTCAGTTTCGGCATGACTTACTATTTTTAGCAGTTTTTCGGGTCTTGAACTTCTGGCGCCATTTTGAGGCCCTAAACGACGTTTTTTGGGAAAACCGGGAGCAACATGGATCAATGGACCAAAGTTGCTCCCATCAAAATTTGTAGTCCTTGGATAGATATATCTAACAAGGTATGGTGCGCATCAAATGAAGATCGTATGCCAAATTTATGTTCCTGGGAAGTTGAAACACCAATTTACCCAAACGGGGCCCATAGTTTTGGCACTTCATCTCCTAGGGTTAGGGTTTTGGATGTTTAGGGTTTTCCATTGTTTCTAAATAATAAATAGGCCCTCGAGTCTCATTGTAACACAGTTTAGAGGCTTGTAGCCACCACATCTCTTCTCAGAGATAAGCTACCAGTGCCCTAGCTAGTTTATTTCCATTCTGTCTATAAGCAAATTTTAGTTCTTTGATATTAATGAAATGAAGTGTTATTTCCATTGCATATTTGTATTTATGGTTATATGTGTATTATTTTGCGTTCCTGCATAAATCTGGATCAGTGGAATCAGAGCGATATGCTTTTTCTCGATCCTTCTTTGCATGTCCCCAATGAGGTTGGGGTATAAGGAGTTAGGGCTTGATCTGGTGGAACATTTGCAAGATCAACCTTTCAAACCCCCATGACCGCCCATGGGGGACGAAAATAAAGATGAGGGATAAGGAGATCCTATCAAAATATTGCTCGAGGAGGCCCTCGAAAAACAAAGGAACGCGATGATGGATAACTTTTCCCAGATCCTTCAACGACTACCCCAACCTAACAATGACATTCAAGAAGTATGGTCATGGTATTCAAAAGAAATAATAAAGGGAAAATAAATTAGGGAAAAAATATGGTTTACATACACAATTTTAAACAAAAGGAAAGATTATGATTGATATGTAAATTGTCATGGATATTCCACTAGAAAATTTCATTACACTAGATATTATAATATTTTGAAATCTTAGGTTATGTAGATTTATCTCCTTAGATTCTAAATTAATTAATTACTAACTTTATTCAAATTTATGAAATTAAAAAAAAATAAAAAAATGGAAAGAATCGGTACATAAAAACACCATCCACACAAATGAGCATAAGATTTATATTAGGGAACCCAATATGGGAGAAAACCCAACTAGAAGGTGAGGTCTATCCTCTTCTATCTTTGCTTCAATGACAGAAGAAGAGGCTTCTAATTTAATTTTTCCTTAATTAAATTAGAAGGAAATTGTAATTCCACATCACATGACAACTTCTACGAGTTAACTAAGACATGAAGACTTAGTTAGCTCAATCAATTCGAGTTGAGGGTCAAACTAGAGGCATGTAGAGTTCTCTCTAAGTTTTAGAGGGTCCAGTTACAATTTATTTTGAGTTGTAATTATTTAACTTAATTATTTGAGTTAAAATCAGTTTAACTAGTTAGAATAACTGATGGAGGAGCTAGTGAGAGCTCCAATGAATTAAATCTGATTTAATTTGCATGCAGTGATCAATTAGATAACCGATAATTCACTATAAATAATTGTTGCATGTCATTTCCGAGGAAGACCCAGTTGAGATTGAAGTTAAAGGGACGTGACTATCAGTGGTGTTGGCCGAATAAATTGTTCTTGTGGACAAGACCGATCTCCCTAGTACTAAAAGTATCTAGCAAAAAAAATCCAAATAGACTAATCTTTCACTAAGCATATATGATCTATGAAAAGCTCTATAGAGGTGTTAAGGACTTACCGTTTGTCCAGTGCTTGTTTGAAGTCGTTGTTGTCCTTCGCGCGCTTGAAGGGGTTTTCCTCGTAAACCTGCAGTCACAAACAAGCAAAATATTACATAGCACCTGTATAGACATCATCATAAACCATGCTTATCATAGTGATCAAGGAATCTATGAAATAAACCATGAACATATAGCTTATTGAGAAAAATGAGTATATTTGTATTAATTTCAAAAGAAGGAAAACCTTACAACTTGAGCCTTGATGTTCGAAAGGCCTTCCCGGGGTCCAAAGCAGGAATCTCCTCTACTTTGATAAGCTTTGCACTCCTCCAACCAAGAAAAATAGAGGTATGTAATCTATCCTCACAAAATTCTTAGTTAACTGAGTCTAAATCTCAACAACACTTAACCTCAAATCTTCTTAGGCTTGACCTCTAATCCTCAATCTCCAAAATCTCAATCTCCAAAAACTTCTTAACCCAAAAATCTTAACCATTTGAGACTACCCAATGCCTCCTTTTATAGAGCAGATGAGGAGGTTAGGATTCCACCTTTTAAGGGATAGAATCCTCCTTTAAAGGGATAGACTCCTCACATCAAGGGATTAGTTCCTTAAGGTGAGGGATACATGCACCTTATCAAAGCGTACTCATCCCCAAAAATTCTCATCTAGAACCTTCTACAATTGACCTCAAACCACTTTTTTGACTTTACTTTCTCACCTTTTTGACTTTGAGGAGGGTACACAGGAATTCCAAAGGAAAACTGCATTCTAAAACACAGGTAAATAGTGTATTACCTGCGTACCCAAGCTAGGAACGCAGGCAGGCCTCATGTTACATGCGTACCCAAAGTTTCAGAGATTTTTAGGGTTTTTCCTCTTGTTTCAAGGCTTGACATGAGGAGTAGAGGCTGTAAGACTTGCAAAGGAGGTATGTATGACTGTTAATAAGCTCATACAGTCAGCATAATGTCAAGGTGACAATTTTTAGTGTAACAGATTTCCCCCTAAAGTGCGAAGTCTGGAATAGATGAAGATGAATTATGTCATATATGAAGAGTGAAGTACTTTATCATTTCAAGGATCATCCTGTGGACACCCCAGTCGGAACCTGTAAAAACATTCAATGAAAAATATATATATGTAAACATATCATCGCTGAGGTAGGCATTCCCATACTTAGATCAAAAACTAACTAAACTTGTTCTGATACAGAAATTATTTTAATATTACATCAATAGTGTAGACACAGCATGGGCACAACCATCTACAGTATAATAATAAAACTCCTCGCAGCCTGGATGGTAGAAACTAGATCCAGGGTCTTGATTTCGTTTCTCAAACCAATACGATTCTATCCATGTGAATAAATGTGTCGAAGTTGAACATGGTAGAAACCACTTGATTACCAGTCAATAATGTAAACTGTTAACAAGTGTGAGAGAAACCACCAGTAATGTCAATATCTCTCAAAGTACTCAGTACAATCCATGAAATGTGAATGAATGAGCTGAAGTCGAACATCTCACGGAATCATTTGATCGAAGGTCAATGATGCAACCTGTCGTCGAAGGCGAGAAATCTGCCATTGAGGCATGCAAATTTCAAGGTACTGATGATTTCTGGATCAACTTCCTAGATAATGAGCTGTCATCGATAGAAAGTGATCCGTCATAGGCAAGCCCACAACACGAAATCATAGATCAAGTTTTGAAAATATATTGGCAAGGACTGACTCAGGGATGGTCAAAATGGATGACAGATATTTTGCAGATGAATGGTTTGTTTGAACTGTCCTCTTGAGCACATAACGACACTGCAAATGGCTTGGTGACAATTGACCCAAAGCTAATACCCAGAAACCAACTGAAGACTTTCAATGTGGTTTGATTAACTATTAGGCAAAGGATTTCCCAACCCAGGTGAACAAAAGTGTCATGTTCAAGAGTGGTTAACGATTTTCCGAATAATCAAAATACAACAAACAGGTTCATTTTTCTCTCTTTTCCCCCACCATTTCTGGCAAGTACCTCTTTATTTTTGACAAGCTTGAGGAGGATAACATTTGATTTTTTATAAGCTCATCCTTCGGATGAGTCCAACTTAGTTTAAGATTCGAACCCTAAGAAGGAGTGGTTCGTTCCTGTTTGAAAAATTGAACAGGTCCTTTACTGTTAAATTTTAACGAGTCCAGTATAGGAGAAACTCAGTGTTTTTCAATTTTAGGGAGTCAGAAGAAAAAACTTAAGAAAACTCCATGGGTATACTTTTTCATAAATTTAGTCTCTCGAGCCTGAAAAAGGATAAAATAATGCGGGAGAGAACTTTATTGACCGGAATTAGTCAACGTATACCTTTTTCGTAAATAGTCCATTTAAGTCCGTAAAAGGGGTAAACTTATACTGAAGGGATGATCATTCATTTACTTTAACGAGTTCGAATAATCAATTGCTCGACAATCTTTTAATTTTTAGAGAGTCTGAAAAGGGCTTTTTAGAGAACTCAAAATTTCACTTTTTCGTAACTTTTAACGAGTTCGAAAAAGGGATAAAAATGTACTCATGGTTTTCAATTTTTCATAAGTTTTAACGAGTTCCAAAAAGGGATAAAAATGTACTCTTGTGCCCGACTTTCAATTTAATTTACGAGCAGGAAAATACGGAAAGAACTTGGCATTTTCATGTGTTTTACGAGAATGAAAGATAGAAAAATAATCTCGAGATTTTCATGAGTTTAACGAGTCTTGAAAATAACCAAAATTTACTCAAGATAGGTTTCATTTTTACACAAGCTTGAAATAGAGAAAAACTATGCTTCAGAGTGGTTTCATTTTTACACAAGCTTGAAACAGAAAGAAAACTGTGCTTGATGCCCCCTAAGCATAACTGCTAGAGCGCATGCCCCCCTAGCTTCATTTCATTCAACTAAATACACTGCTGGTAATTAATAGCTGGATGGAATGAAGGTTCATTTACGAGATCATATGAAAGACCCGACCTAAAGCAGTAAGAAAATTATGCAAAAAACTGAAATAACTAACCTAAATATAACTTAACATTTTTTAACGAGCTTGACACAGGAAAAGAACTATGCTCATGGCAACGTGTTTCATTTTTTAACGAGGTTGACACAGTGACAGGAACCATCCTCACCTACATGTTTCATTTTTTAAACGAGGTTGACACAATAACAAGAACTTTCCTCAAAAACTACTTATTTCTAATCTACCTATATAACCTACTGATTCATTTTTTAATGAGGTTTACACAGGAAAAGAACTGTCCTCATACCTGATTCATTTTTTTAACGAGGTTGACACAGGAAAAGAACTTTCCTCTTACCAACTGATTCATTTTTTAATGAGGTTGACACAGGAAAAGAACTATCCTCATACCTAATTCATTTTTTAACGAGGTTGACTTAGTAACAGGAACCATCCTCATGATACACTGATTCATTTTTAACGAGGTTGAAACAGTAAAAGGAACTTTCCTCATATCTACTTTCTACAATCTACCTATAACCTACTTATTCATTTTTTAATGAGGTTGACACAAGAAAAGAACTGTCCTCATACCTGATTCATTTTTTAACGAGGTTGACTCAATAAAAGGAACTATCCTCTAGCCAACTGATTCATTTTTTAACGAGGTTGACACAGTAAAAGGAATTATCCTCGGGCTCACTGATTCATTTTTTAACGAGGTTGACACAGTAAAAGGAACTATCCTCAGACTCACTGATTCATTTTTTAACGAGGTTGACACAGTAAAAGGAACTATCCTCGGACTCACTGATTCATTTTTTAACGAGGTTGACACAGTAAAAGGAACTATCCTCGGACTCACTGACTCATTTTTTAACGAGGTTGACACAGTAAAAGGAACTATCCTCGAACCAACTGATTCATTTTTTAATGAGGTTGACATAGGAAAAGAACTTTCCTCATACCTGATTCATTTTTTAATGAGGTTGACTCAGTAACAGGAACCATCCTCTGACCAACTGATTCATTTTTTAACGAGATTGACACAGGAAAAGAACTTTCCTCATACCTGATTCATTTTTTAATGAGGTTGACTCAGTAACAGGAACCATCCTCTGACCAACTGATTCATTTTTTAACGAGGTTGACACAGGAAAAGAACTGTCCTCAAACTCACTGATTCATTTTTTAACAAGGTTGACACAGTAAAAGGAACTCTTTTCAAACTCACTGATTCATTTTTTAATGAGGTTGACACAGTAAAAGGAGCTTTCCTCGCTCACTGATTCATTTTTTAACGAGGTTGACACAATAAAAGGAACTTTCCTCGCTACTTGATCATGGCTTCCAACTGGAAGAAACACATGTCAATGGACACACCTTGATCATGGCTTCCAAGAGGTCTTCATCAGATGGAAGAATAGTTCTCTGGAAGGAACACATGTCAAGGGACTCAAAAGGGATAAGAACATCGCGTTCAAATAATCCCATAGAGTTTTCCATGTCAATTACCGGATCTAAGTCATAGGAAGTCGAGCAAACAGTGAGAGGCTCGCTTACATCGGTAACTGAAAACATGGGACTAGTTGCCACATAATTAACCCGTGGCGGGGTAGATACCACTTTAGAATCAGGAACATTCAGGGATGTCGGATTATTGGTAGTCGAATCAAGACTAGGGAACGAAAGCTGGTCTATAGTCACAATATTGCCATTGTGAGGGAAAGACATCACGTGAAAGAGTGTCGATACGACAGCTTTCATTGCATAAACATAGTCTCGCCCAAGGAGTAAATTGAAATCCAAGGGGCCTCAAACTACCATAAGATCAATACAGACAGTTTTACCTTCCAAAGTAATAGAGAACTTAGGAAGGATCCCTAAAGGTTCACTAATGGTTCTGTTAAAAGCTTTCAGATTCTGCGTAATAGGCACAAGCTGAGGGGAACCTAAAGCTTTCCAAGCAGTTGAGGATAAAATACTAACAGAAGCACCTTCATCTACCTGTGTGCAGTGTATGTCCCTACCACCCAACTTCACAATGATTTGGAAAGGGATGGAGGAAGGAAGACGAGGTTCTGTCAGTCTATTCCAATCAAAGGAAAAGACCTCAGTACTTGGAGGGGGTTCTGTAGAAACATGTGAAATGCCCCCCGGCATAGAAGAATATGATGTAATAAGAAGAACCTGAGCGGTATGAAGTTCACTCTCTACAGGGAGAATGGGATCGACTGAATGTGAAATCGAATCGATCACTTGATCAACTAATGGATCATCAACCTGAGTGATATGAGTTTCACTGTCCAATGGAAGAGTGGGATCGATTGTACTTGAAATTAGATCAATCACTCCGTCAGTTGACGGTAGGTTGGGAGAAAGTTTATGGTAACCAGTTGGAAATTCTTGTTGTGGAACAGTAAGGTTTTCCAACAATTTTGAGGCTTCATCCATGTGAGGGAAAATGTGAGTTTGATGACTCCCTTTGCATAACTTACAAGGAAACCTAACTTTACCCTTTTTCCCAGGAACCTGACTATCACTGGTTGATGGATCAATGGAAAGTTGATGAGATTTTTCTGACCATACTTCCAAGACCTTAGGAATACCAGGACAATTGATAAGGAAGTGGTCACCCTTACAAAGCCCGCAAGGGTATTTGGGTTTACGATGCATGTTGGAGGTTTCCTCAACACAACTAACACTTACAGCCATGGTTGGTTGGTTGACTTCTTTCTTATCTTGCTTCTTCTTCTTCTTCTTCTTCCGTTTCTTCTTCTTCTTAGCCACCTGGTTACTAGCATCAAGGCTTTTACCAAGCGAAGAGGAATAAATGGAGGAAGAAATATTAGGCGAAGAAGGTAAAGGGTCAACAGAAGGTTGGTGATGTTGAGATGGTGAACTCTGTTGAGGTGAAGCATCCGGTTGAGGTGGAACAATTGGAGTGTTCAGGGCCAACGAAGTTGAAAATAACCATATCGGTAAACCTATTGTAAATCCAGGTAATGACAAAGTAGCCATATAAGGAGGACCAACATTTCCAAAGCAAGGAAAAGTACTAGGATTCTCATTAAGAGGTGTTCCTTGGTTGGTAAATTCTGGAACAGTTGCCATTATATTCAACTTCAGTGAATTTTATTAAGAATTCAAAACTAAAATTAACAATTAACAATTCACACCTAACAACTAAAATTCACAATTCACACCTATGGTCTCTAAAAGTAAAAACAAATAAATTAACACACGCTATCAAATCTAGGAGTCAAACCACACACAAACAGTAACTTCCTGTACTAAAAACACTAGTTGGTGATGAAATCCAACATCGTAGAATTTAATATAGAAAGGGTGGTTGGAACAGTTACCCCAACGACCTGCTTAATGAAACAGACTGGCACAAGTTTCTTCACAAAACCATCTCGAGTAAAGAGAACCCCCTAGAGAGTCCAAGTGAGTCTAGTCGACGTCTGCTCCAGGTACAGTGAGATCTTTCCTTCACCGTCACCTTAGGAAATAATCTTAAGCTTATGGACACTAAGGTTACCAACAGTAACAAATACAACTGGGGGAACAGTCTACGATCCGATTCCACGTGCAAGGGCAGAGTAACAAAGCTCAATCCCCTTGAAGGCTCCTCGACATGGTCAATCCGAGGTTTACCGACAAGTGACCCCAGGCTCCTCGACAATGGTTAATCCGAGGTTTACCATTTGTAATGCACGCAAAATCTTCTATCTTCCCCAATGAAACAGAATTGATTGTCTCAAAGGTTCGGACATGATCTCGTGATTGACTTCTTTAAGAGAAGCTTCCCAGATTATACAAATTACAATTGGATTTATTTCCTACCACAAGATTTATCTACTTGTTTGTTTTTTTTGCTTTGGAAAGTTAACTACAACCTATTCCAAAGCACTAATCTTGAGCTATATTGGTGGAAAGAGCCCTAAAAATGTAAAAATTACTAGATGAATTTTAATTAAGCGATGTGTTATTTAGGCTGTTATTACTCAAAAGGGTAAATGGATATGAAACCAATGGTGTTATGACCCGAGCCAAAACTGAATGCAATCGAATATGATAATGTAATATTTTCAATTCGATGAATCCTAACTAAAGTAAGGAGAGAGTTTCCATATACTTCCAACAATGCAAAAAATTGATCACTAAGAGAAAATATAACAAATTCTCTAATGCACTAATTTCATCAAGAAAAACTAATGCAAATCAATCCCAATTTTTTTTTTTATTTTTGTGTTTTTAAAACAAGCATAAAAACATCTAAATTCAAATCAAAGAAAATTGATCAAAATCTACGATTGATTTTTCAGAATGTAAACTATGCATTTGTAATCTATGCACAATTCACTTGAAAAGTATGAAAATGTAATCTATGCACATTTTTCATTCATATTCTGAAAATGAGAATTCTAATTATGCAAATTTGATCTATGCAAGAGAATTCTCAAACACAATCAAGTGCAAGCCAAGAAAATCGGGTGAGAGTTCCAAAGATCAACAAACACTCAAAGATGCAAAATTGTGAAAAGACTGAGACAAACCTCCAAGTAATGAACACAGGAAATCAAATTAAGAATTTCTCAAAAAAGAGACTCAAAACACCCAATTAACTTAATGGAGATTGATGAGATGAATAATTTGCTGAAAGAAACTCATAAACAAGATATTTTTGACAGAAAAATACAGATCTGGGTAGATGCTAAGAATCCTAAATTACATCTAAACTAAACTGGAAAAAAGAAATCCGGAATTTTTCCAAAATTTTAACAGGGTCCACAGGCTCCCAGAAGTAACAGGTGCGGTCCTGCACTGTTTACTTCAGGAAAGTGTGAAACTACCTGCACTGTGCAAAAGAACAAAGTGCAGTCCCCCAAAAAGTTCAAGAAAAACTTAAAAGATTTCAAAATTTTCAAAAATAGAGAAAAACTAAGCTACCTAGGCAGATATTCATCAATCAAAAACCAGGAAAAACGTTTCCTCAAATCAAAATAAAAGAGAACAAAAAACAACAAGTTCTTTCCCCAGTGGAGTCGCCAATTTGTTGGCCGGATAAATCGTTCTTACGGACAAGACCGATCTCCCTAGTACTAAAAGTATCTAGCAACAAACAACCAAATAGACTAATCTTTCTCTAAGCATATATGATCTATGAAAATCTCTATAGAGGTGTTAAGGACTTACCGTTTGTCCAGTGCTTGTTTGAAGTCGTTGTTGTCCTTCACGCGCTTGAAGGAGTTTTCCTCGTAAACCTGCAGTCACAAACAAGAAAAATATTACATAGCACCTGTATAGACATCATCATAAACCATGATTATCATAGTGATCAAGGAATCTATGAAATAAACTATGAACAGATAGCTTATTGAGAAAAATGAGTATATTTGTATTAATTTCAAAAGAAGGAAAACCTTACAACCTGAGCCTTGATGTTCGAAAGGCCTTCCCGGGGTCCGAAGTAGGAATCTTCTCTACTTTGATAAGCTTTGCACTCCTCCAACCAAGAAAAATAGTGGTATGTAATCTCTCCTCACAAAAGTCTTAGTTAACTGAGTCTAAATCTCAACAACACTTAACCTCAAATCTTCTTAATCTTGACCTCTAATCCTCAATCTCCAAAAAATTCTTAACCCAAAAATCTTAACCATTTGAGACTACCCAATGCCTCCTTTTATAGAGTAGATGAGGAGGTTAGGATTCCACCTTTTAAGGGATAGAATCCTCCTTCAAAGGGATAGACTCCTCACATCAAGGGATTAGTTCCTTAAGGCGAGGGATACATGCACCTTATCAAACTGTACTCATCCCCAAAAATTCTCATCTAGAACCTTCTAGAATTGACCTCAAACCACTTTTTTGACTTTAATTTCTCGCCTTTTTTACTTTGACGAGGGTACGCAGGCATTCCAAAGGAAAAATGCATTCTAAAATGCAGGTAAACAGTGTATTACCTGTGTACCCAAGCTAGGAACGCAGGAAGGCCTCATGTTACATGCGTACCCAAAGTTTCAGAGATTTTTAGGGTTTTTCCTCCTGTTTCAGGGCTTGAAATGAGGAGTAGAGGTTGTAAGACTTGCAAAGGAGGTATGTATGAGTGTTAATAAGCTCATACAGTCATCAAAATGTCAAGGTGACAATTTTTAGTGTAACAAGTGGTATATTTAAAAAATTGTAGAGATCATGTAGGGATTCAGCAGAAGGCCTTAGATGTATTGCACAATCATTAATTGGGAATTTCCTAATTGATAGGGGCTCAATTTACCTAGGGATTGTGCAAGCAAGGCAGAGCATCTAGAGGCAAGAAATTGGTTAAGTATTGGACCAAGAAGGCCTAGGATAGTGTGAGAGAGACAGAGATATTGCAGAGAGCTCTCAAGCCTGAGAGAAGCATTGCATTGTTTCATATTCTTGACATGTGCAATATACAGATAGCGGGGTTTTTATATAAGGATTTCCCTAGATAAATATTTGTGTTGTGCGATTGAAATTGTTTCTCCTTCTTGTTAATGTTATTATATGATCATAATCGGTTTATGTAATTTGTAGAATAGATTTTAAGTATTTTGTTTTAGCATATTACAAGTTCAGTTGAATCTATGTGGATTTTCTACATGGTATCAGAGCATGAATCACTATAGATGAGAAGAACACAAATTATTTTTGAACTGGTGTATTGAAGTTGCAGATCTACTCTTCAGGACCAGCCGTAGAATCATTGTAGAAATTTAAACAATACAATGATGTATTACCTGACTCTCCTGATCTAACAATTATATCCATTGTTAAATACATAATCCTTTTTCTTAACTCTTTTGCGGAAATTTAATTGCCAATTGCAAAAACATGAAGAAAAAACAATTGCACATAACACAGATGTTTTTACCGGGAAAGATTAAAGCTAAAAACCCCAACTATCATATATTATGTATATCATGAATCATGAAACAATCTCATACAAAACTCTAATCCAAGAGCTCTCAGTACAATATACAATCATCTCACACTGTCATACAAAAATTGGCATAAACATGCACCAATTTACTGCCTCTTGACAGCCTGCCTCCACTGTGAAATCTCTGATGGTCAAGAACCTTTGAATGATTTTGATATGGCCAGCCTTGACTGTGCAATCACATAAGCATCTCCAATGTGTGTGTGGATGCATTGTATGCAACGCTATAGTCGCAACTGATAGTCAACCAGGCCCTTTCACCTATCTCTCAACTGGGTCTCCACTGCATCTGACATGCATGTAGTTAACAGTAGTATTTCTTCAGTTGCATGTGAGATCACTCCATGTGAATTAATTTAATATTTAATTCACTGATCTCTCATTAGTGTATCTTTAGTTACAACCAGTTACAACTAATTTTAACTCACTTAACTGAGTTAAGCTAAATAACAACTCACATAACTACACATCCAACCCTGTTACAACATCGAATCACTCAGTTACAACTAATTCCACTTGCATGTCCCACCAACCAACCACTTCAACTCGAAATCCGCTTAGCTAACTAATTTTCCACTTTAGTTAACTAGTTCCAAGTGCTCATTGAAAACAAATAATTATTTATTGCCTAATTTTTGTTAAGGGCTTAACAAAAATCGACATGCATTCCAAAAACCAACTTCGCACATGCATTCTAAACTTAGACACCCATCCATTCATATAATTTTCTCAACCATCTATAAATAGATTACTGCTAAAAATAGACTTGACCCAAATTCTAAAAATAGACATATCACCTAAAAATACCTGTGTGGGCCCCACCTAGTGTAGGTGCTTATTTTTCACTAGGATCAAGGATGATGTTTCCAGATGCCAATTTCACTATTTCTTGTTGCAATCTTCAACACTCCCTCTCAACAAGAAAGGAATGTCTTTGCATGTGATATGCAACTCCATGCATTCGCCCTGCAACCTTTGCATGCAACACTTCTGAAACTGAATAGCCTCCAAACAATTGAATGAGTATAATGCATCTATCATCAAAGTCTTCTGAATTTTGATTAGCTATTGCACATGTCTTCAAGAACCACTGTGATGTTGAACTTTGCACCCATGCACTCTGCACTTGCTGTCAACTCTGATCCGCGCTCTAGTATTCGACACTGTCATTTTTATCTGACTGCATCAATCCAACTAATCCTACTACTGCTGCACTGTGGGATCCTCATAGCCAGGTTCAATTCATGAGATCCACACCATCTCAATGAATCTTTCCAAGAAATCTCTTATTTGGATTACTCATGCATGTCACCCCACCTCTCACCTGGTGGTATAGCTGCATGCACTCCCTCTGCCCATCTGGCACGAAATTTCTCTGCATGAGTGGTTGCTCCCACTCCATGATCCTCATCTTGTGGTTGCTCCACATCTTGAGGTTCACTCTTACCTGCATGCAAATCTTGCTCCCTCTCAAGCGTCAACTGCATGGCTTTCTCACACTTCCCAACAATAGGAAGCTTAGTATAAATCCCATCTACTTCAAGTCTATAGAGATTATTAACTTGAATCCCAACCTTCTTGGCTTGCTTTCTTGCTTTGTGTCACAGGAAAACTTTTCCTTCACTAAAGACAACACCATAGCCTCTATCCTCTAACATTGCGACTGAGATTAAATTTTTCTTCAAACCAGGAACATGCATAAAATATTTTAAATGAAAGAGTTTACCTGATGCCCTTTGAAAGGTAATGGTACCAATTTCGGTCGCACTGTATCGTCCATCGTCGCCCAACTCAATATGCATATGGAGATCTTTATCCTCCAAGTCACTGAAAAGTTTATCATCTCCCGTCATGTGAAAGGAAGCACCACTATCAAAGTACCACCTTGATCCCAATGCACTTGACACCATGCATGCGATCAATGAGAAGTCGAGCTCAAATTACGAGGCAAGAGCCTCACCATGATGCAGGGGCATTAGGCGCAAGAAAATACTTTGTATTTTAATATACATAGGGGTCTTGTGTTTTTAAAAGAATATTGGTTTCTTATGTAATTATCAATGTTTTTGAGTGACATTTAGAATAGGAATTAATTAAATATTGAGAGAAATTGTAAATGTTCCTGAATGATTGGAGAACATGAGGGAAGTAGGATAGTTGAGATTCTATAGGAAATGAGAGATTTGATTGTAATTCCTAAAGTGGAATTGGTTCCATGATTTTATGAGTTTGAAAGGATTTTTAGGGATAAAGGATAGATTTTAGGACTTAGAGGATTTAGAGTAAAGCCTCAAGACAATAGACAGTAGAGTGAGTGATTCAGTTTTAGGGAAAACAAGGGTTTGTTATTGTAAGCCTATGGGAAAACTTGACAGTAAGGCCATTTATCAGAAAATCAGGCCTTAGGGGAGAAGAAGCCTATGTAAATATTTGTTTATATATGAAGATATTTTTTCTGAATTATGTGTCCATTGATTGATTGAATTGTGTGTGAGAAACACTTAGGGTTTATGATAGGTATGTGATAAACTCTGCAATGAGGGTTTTAATGATGGTTCTACACACCATTGAAAAGTTTGATTTAATTATCGAGACAGGGTTAATGTTAATATTGTGATTTTGAGCGGAAGTGCATAAGGGTTTGCATACATATCTGTGATGACATATAAGTTGAGGTGTATCGATCACTGAAAGGATCGATGACACAACAGAGGAATTGAATTTCAAGTCAGCATTTGGATACATTGGATTATATGTATCAGAAGGATATCTGATCGAGCAGTGAATTCAGATCGGGACTGGAACAAAGAGAAGTAGAGAACGGTTGTGTGTTTGAATGAACCTGTCGGAAGAAGAACCTGTCATTAATGGCATAGTGGAATAGTGGAAGCGGAATTGCAAAGCAAATGAATATCATTTGTGCGGAATTATAATTAAACCAACAGTTTGGAAAGAGTAAGCAAGAGAACCTTGGTTAAGGGAATGCAGAACCATGAGTAAATGGCGAAGATAGAGCAGTGAATGAAGAGCGGTTTTTAAAACCAACCTGTGGTTTTCGCGTAGCAAAATAATGGTAAGCGGTAAATTCTTAAACGAATGCAATAATGCTTAGAAGGTGACACGTGGAATTGCAAAACTGCCTATTTCGTGTGCGTGGGAGCCCTTAACTGTCAAACCTCATTTGAATGCGATATACGTTGGATTACGCATGGTCATTTGGAGATATGCGAATGTCGTTGGATGGACATGGACAGATGTGCCAGTACGTAATGTGGGACCCTACATTATTTTGTTGGTGAGTGATGTTTTGAAACCGAATGCATAAAGGATGTGGAAATGATAAATTAAATGAGTTTAAATTATGGTTATATTATATGCTTAACCGAGGAAATAAATTCCAAGAGAAGGTTGAAACATATTAACGAATATGGGTTTTTTACCATGCTAAGGAATATTTCATTAAGTAGGTTTTTTGTGTATGGTTTATAATATATGCCGAACAGCGGAAAAGGGAAATTAACCAAAGTTTAAACCTTGGTGAATATTATGGATATGCGGGTGAAATGAAAGTATGGGACCATAAACATTTATGTGGTTTATTTGAAGTTTAAAACCATAGAGTTAAAACCATAGCGGATATGAAGTTATGCTAGGGCTTGGGTATTTTAACCTAAGTCGAATTCCTAAGAATGAAATACTATAATGGTATTTTTATATGGTTTTTAAACATAAATGAGAAAGGAAATATGCTTCCACTTAAGACTATTTAAAGTCTAAAGGTTTTAAGAAAAGGAGAAGCTTCCACACTAGTGTTACCCTTTTTGAGAATTATGTTGTTTGATGAATGAACCATACATCAGAATGTTGAGAATGTGGGTTTTGCAGCCTTTGGCTGCATCAAGTGGTATCAGATCTGGAAGATCTCTTTTGAAAGTTAAAGATTTTTTTTAATGCATGTGTGATGAAGGAAATAAGGAAAGCTTAGATTTTAAATCTGATTGACAGTAATTGTAGAATTGAGCAGATATGCAGTGAAAGTATGATAATGAGGAAATTCAGATTTGCAGAATCTGAGTTTAAAAGAAAATGTGCTTTGAAGATTTACCAAGTTGTTTTTTGAAATATGTGAATACAGGTATAATGGTGATGGCAACAAAGGGAAAAGGAAATTAGATTTGAATCTGACAGACAACATGCAGTGTAGCAAAGTATTGGAAGAATTTGCAGAAGCAACTACAAGTGGGTGTTGAAACAAACCTTGAAGGTGAGGCATTTTAATTTTGTTTGAAGATTATGTTTGTAGAATGCAGATTGCAGACAATTGGGGAGCATCTCAGCAAGAAGATCACAACTTTAAAGAGCAGTGATGAAGGAAGCTAGTAAAGGTTTCTAAGAGAAGAAGAATGTGGCAGAACCATGAAGAAATTCCAACAGAGGTTGGATAAAAAGAACAGTTGTGTTCTTAAGAGGGTGCAGATGAGTTGAAGCCTAGAAGGAGCAGAGAGGAATTCTCAAGAGGTTCCAAAGAAGACAGAGAACCAGTACTTTCCAAAAGACCAAATCCAGAGGAAAGGATTGGTGAGGTAAATTGTAACAAGAAGGACTTGTTATTACAGAGGCTTTAGTACAGTTCATGATGAATGAGTGAGGAACTCATGAACATAGAAATGAAGGGGAATATGACTATTGATAGTCATAGTAGAAATGGCAGAGGTTCTGAGAGAGACCACAACAGAATGAAAGTGAAGAAAGAATATGCCAAGACAAATGGCATATAGAGACAGTTAAGGAAGGAATAGTATGACAGAGAGTTAGCTGAGATAAGAGAACAATTTAACAAATTGAAAATAATGATAGAGGAAGACCAGAGGTGGGGTTTTCTTGTAAGAAGAAAGATAAAGTGGCACAAGCTACAAATGAATAAAGAGAAAATGATAAATGCTCGGTTAAGGGAAAAATTACTCAGAACAAATGAGTATTTGGAGAAAGACTTGAAGACTAAAAATTCAAGTGAGATCAAGAGGTCAAATGATTTTAAATCTGATAAATTTTGTATGTTTGTAGGAAGAACATGTGGACAAGGAAAAACTGCTGATATTTTCATAAAGGAAGAAAATGGGACAGCCAAATCTTTTGAAAATGTCCATACACAGTTGGAGAAATTTTTTACTTTTCAACATATTGGAAGGAGAGGAAATTTAATTTATGATGATGGCTAGAAGCTAGAAATTGAGCAATCAATTGAAAAGCTTAAGGGGATTGAAGAGAAAACCATTGAAGAATTTCTGAATTGTATAGAGGACTTGGAACAACAGGAATATTTGGTGATTAAATCATCAAATGAGGCCATAAGGTCTTATGGTTTTAAAACTGACAAGTTGTGTGTGAATGCAGGTATTATAGAAGAAAATTTATGTTATGAAGCTGTATTGAGTGAGGTTGAAAGTTTCCAAGAAAAATATGATGATGATTATCTTTCAGATGAAGATCAAATTGAATTATTGCAACAAAAGGAGTTCATAAATTCCTTGTTTTGTGAAAAGAATTGTTTCAATGGAGATATGACAGTTATGTCTGATGATGAGAAATTTGTTATTGGTAATGAAAATGAGAAATTTATTTTATTATATGGCCAAAGGAAGAGTGATGGACAGACAACCAAAACTATTGCAGAGATGGAGGATCAGAATTCTATTCTGATGAAAGGTGAAGAGATAGTGTCACTAGGAAACTTAACTTGTGATAAAGAAGAAGATAGTGAAGACTGTACAAATATTTTTTCAAATGAAATGAAATATTTGTGGCATGAGTTAAGTATTCTGGAGAAGAGGCTAGAAATACAGAGAATAAGTGTTCATTTTGTAAATTCAGAGCTGAATGAGAATGGAAAAGTTCATTTTTATGAACTAGAGAAAAGAAACATCCTTGAAATGGATGATGTGGAATAGAGATAGCTGACAGTCTCGAGAATTATTTGAAGAATTGGAATAAACATACTGATGTGCTGATAAAGGAGAAAATGTCAGAGTAGCAAATTGAAATGTTGCCGGAGGAAGAAGAGACACAAAGGTCTTATGATTTTAATGATTGTTTTATGATTGCAAGTACTGATGAAAAGACTAAAGAATGTTTGGTCCAGGAGAACAAATTAAAGAAAATAAAATAAGATGGCAGTGAGTGGAAAACTAAATACTAGTCCAAGGAATTGTTGAAGACAGAAGAAAAAGAAATTGTCATAAGTGACAATCAGGGAGAAGTTATCAGTTGCAAAAAACAAGAGGGTACGGATGAAAGGGTGGCAACAAGAATAGAAGTTCAGTAATCAAGAAGTAGAAGTACTCAGTTGTCAGAAGATATATTAGATAAAGAAATTGACTTGATAAGAAAGCTAATGGTGAAAGTATCTCAGAAGAAGACAACAGCAGGAAAGAAAAGAAGCAGCAATAGCAAGAGGAAGACAGTAGCAGAATGTGAAATTATAGCAAGTGGAAAGATGCAAAATAAAGTATGGAAACCTAGAAAAGTGCAGTTGAAGAATGATGAAGACAATGCAACTTATGGACAACAACAAAACAGAGTATGGGATCCAGGAAGACAAAGCTTAAAAGCAAATGATCAGGAGATCATGATTATTTTTAACCTTGGGAGTCTGATGCAAGGGCATTAGGCTCAAGAAAATACTTTGTATTTTAATAGACATAGAGGTCTTGTGTTTTTAAAATAATATTGGTTTCTTATGTAATTATCAATGTTTTTGAGTGACACTGAGAATAGGAATTAATTAAATATTGAGAGAAATTGTAAATGTTCCCGAATGATTGGAGAACATGAGGGAAGTAGGATAGTTGAGATTCTATAGGAAATGAAAGATTTTATTGTTGTTTCCATGATTTTATGATTTTGAAAGGATTTTTAGGGATAAAGGATAGATTTTAGGACTTAGATGATTTACAGGATTTTGTTGAGATAATGAGGGATCTGAACCTAAATTGGTTCATAATATTTTGTATAAACTGTAAAGCCTCAAGGCAATAGAAATTAGAGTGAGTGATTCATTTTTAGGGAAAACAGGGGTTTGTTATTGTAAACCTACGGGCAAACTTGACAGAAGGCCATTTATTAGAAAATCAGGCCTGAGAGGAGAAGAAGCCTATGTAAATATTTGTTTATATATGAAGAGATTTTTTCTGAATTATGTGTCCATTGATTGATTTAATTGTGTGTGAGAAACAATTAGGGTTTATGATAGGTATGTGATAAACTCTACAATGAGGGTTTGAATGATGGTTCTACACACCATTGAAAAGTTTGATGTAATTATCAAGACAGGGTTAATGTTAATATTGTGATTTTGAGCGGAGTGCATAAGGGTTTGCATACATATCTGTGATGACATATAAGTTGAGGTGTATCGATCACTAAAAGGATCGATGACACAGCAAAGTAACTGAATTTCAAGTAAGCATTTGGATACATTGGATTATATTTATCAGAAGGATATCTGATTGAGCAGTGAATTCGGATTGGGACTGGAACAAAGAGAAGCAGAGAACGGTTGCGTGTTTGAATGAACCTATTGGAAGAAGATGTTGGCAATATGATGCTGAGTATTGTCCTTGATGGCAACCCACTTGATGAAGATGATGGCAACCTACTTGATGAAGATGTCCTTGATGGAATGTGTCTTGATGAACTTGTTAAATGATGTAAATCTGATGTATCTACAATGAGTACAGAAGGTAATGATGGAAGGAATGTCAGTATGAGCCAGAACATGATGAAAAGAGTATGTCTCAAGGCATACGCGGATTTGTCTAGACAAAGTAGCGTATGCACGCGGGAAATAACGTGCCAAGTCACGTATGGGAAAAAGCGCTCTAAATATGTAAAACCAGGGGTAACCACCATGGTATTGACCCATTGTATTGAGTAATGATTCGTCTATGTGACCCCGTCCAGGAATACCATTGAAAGTAATGTGGTTTTGGCTCATGGTATTGAAAAAGGGTAAACCTATATAAGGAGAAGAAAATCATTGTGCATGGTGTGCATGAGTTTGGGTTTGAATGAATACTTCACTTTGAAGTATGTCTGTATGGAAAGGGTAACAGTTTGATGATAGATCTGAATCTGTGATGCAACTATGAAGAAAATGATGAAGAAGGTTATCTAGATCTGAAATGTATTTGTATCTTCTAGATCTGTTATGGAATGTTTAGATCTGAGATGAGGCGAACATCTGTCTGAATTAAAGGGTTAAATCTGAACTGAATATCTGATCTGAAGAAGTATGCTGCTCTATAATGATTGAAGATGTATACGCTAGTTTGGAACAGCAGAAGCGCGTATATACGCGTGTTTGGTAAAGAAAAAGTGTGTATCTGTCCTGGAGTATAAACAGATGTATACGTTGGTTGATGTGAACGGAAGCGCGTGTATACGCGGTATCAGTGAAAGGAAAGCACGTATGAAAAACTAGGGTTTGCTGAAGACTGTGGTATGAGATGTCTGATCTGTTCTGTTGATTACTACTATCTGTTGATGAAGTTTCAGTTTGATGTATGATTGAGCTTAAATGTGTGGAGTGGGTCCAGTCTGAAAATATGATGAAACGTGGCCTGCAAGTTGTGTTCTAAAGGAAGCTTTGGATCCAGTGTGAAAATTGATGAAACGTGGTCCATAGAGGTGCTGAGGTTGTAGCCCTACCGTGGGGTTGTAGCTCCCTTCCGTGTGAGGCCCGGTAAACGAGAGCATGTGGGTCGTAGCTCCTTCCAGAGGTCGGTAAACGAGAGCAGGGGGTCGTAGCTCCCTTCCAGGAGAGGCTCGTAAACGAGCGCAGGTGGGTGCCTGCGTGCTGGTAGGAGTCTGCGCCAGCACATAAATTGTAAGATGTTTTCTCTATAATAAAATATTGAAGTCTGAGCAACGGCAGCGGTGGTTTTCTCCCGACTTGGGTTTCCACCTAAAATCCTGGTGTTCATGTGTGATGGTTTATTCTGTTGTTACTGCACATGCTTACTATTAACTTAACATTAGATGAATGAATGTTGCAAAGAACTAAGTAAAGATTTAATTGCATAATAAGATCTCTGTGTATACGCGAGTTTTATGAAGGATATCCGCGTGTATACGCTAGTTGTCTTCAGAAAAGTAGCGTATGGGTTTTGAAGTAAGAAAAAGTAAAAAGTTTTGAGTAAGTCCTAAATACTGATTCACCTCCCCCTCTCAGTATTTTTCCCAACAGAAGAACCTGTCATTAATAGCACAGTGGAATAGTTGAAGAGAAATTGAAAAGAAAATTAATATCATTTGTGCGGAATTATAATGAAACCAACATTTTGGAAAGAGTAAGCGAGAGAACCTTGGTTAAGGGAATGCGGAACCATGAGTAAATGGCGAAGACGGAACAGTGAATGAAGAGCGGTTTTGAAAACCAATATGTGGTTTTCGCGCAGCAAAATAATGGTAAGCGGTAAAGTCTTAAAAGAACGCGATAATGCTTAGAAGGTGACACGTGGAACTGCAAAACTGCCTATTTCGCGTGCCTGCGAGCCCTTAACTGTCGAACCTCATTTGAATGCGATATCCATTAGATTATGCATGGTCAGTTGGAGATATGCGAATGCCATTGGATGGACATGGATAGATGTGTCGGTACATAATGTGGGACCCTACATTATTTTGTTGGTGAGTGATGTTTTAAAACTGAATGCATAAAGGATGCGGAAATGATAAATTAAATGAGTTTAAATTATGGTTATATTATATGCTTAACCGAGGAAATAAATTCCAAGAGAAGGTTGAAACATATTAACGAATATGGGTTTTTTACCATGCTAAGGCATATTTCATTAAGTGGGTTTTTTTTGTATGGTTTATAATATATGCTGAACAACAGAAAAGGGAAATTAACCAAAGTTTAAACGTTGGTGAATATTATGGATATGCGGGTGAAATGAAAGTATGGGACCATAAACATTTATGTGGTTTATTTGAAGTTTAAAACCATAGAGTTGAAATCATAGAGGATATGAAGTTATGCTAGGGCTTGGGTATTTTAACTTAAGTCGAATTCCTAAGAATGAAATACCATAATGGTATTTTTATATGGTTTTTAAACATAAATGAGAAAGGAAATATGCTTCCACTTAAGACTATTTAAAGTCTAAATTTTTTTAAGAAAAGGAGAAGCTTCCGCACTAATGTTACCCTTTTTTAGAATTATGTTGTTTGATGTATGAACCATACATTAGAAGGTTGAGAATGTGGGTTTTGCAGCCTTTGGCTACATCACACCAGCTGCAACTCCAACAACCATCTTGTTCCTCTTCTTATGTGGACAATTTGTGGTAATATGTCCATACTCGTGACAGTGAAAACACTTCACTTTGGACATGTTGTGCTCCTTGCCATCTTCACCGGCCTCAGATGTAGAATGAAATTTCTTCCCCTTCTTCTTCTACGCCTTGGAAACCAAATCAAAATACTCTTCATCATCATGCATTGATGAAGAGCCATCCTCGGTGTTTCGCCTGAACTCCTCCTGCACTAGATCCGACCATAGTCATTCCCAATTTGGCAGTTTTTCCCGTCCATTGACAGAGTCTTGATTACTGTGCCAACTCTTAGGAAGTCCCAAGAGAGCCAAGCTCACCAAATCATCATCAAAAACACTTAATCCTACACTCCCAAGCTCATCCCTACATTGGAAAAACTTTGTTAAGTATACCAAAATGGTGTCGTTCTTCTCCATCTTGTTTTTTCTGAGTTTATCCGTCAGTGCCAACTTCCTATGGTTGCTGCTACTTTGGAAAAGATCTGTCAAAGCCTTCCACATTGAAAATGGAGTGGATTTCCCATAAAGGCTTGAGACAATATGGTCTCTCACACCTTCCAACATAATCCTCCTCGCCCTTGCTACCTTCTTTTGCCATGCATCAAGTACTACAGCATCTGTCCAAGTAGGCTTAGGAACATCTCTGTCGATGAATTCCTTCAATCCATTATTTTCAAGCACTGCCTCCATCTTTTCCTTCCATGCAATGTAATTCGAGCTTCCCTCAAGTGCATAATCTAACCCAAAACCATTGAAATCCATTTCGATGTTTACTCAACTGTCGCACCAAGAAATTCTTGCAGCAAATTTGAATTGTTTCCACCAACAAACTTAGCTACTGCTTCAATATTGCAATCTTCTCTGCTCCAATGCCATGTAGAAATTTAAACAATACAATGATGTATTACCAGACTCTCCTGATCTAACAATTATATCCACTATTAAATACATAATCCTTCTGCTTAATTCTTTTTGTGGAAATTTAATTGCCAATTGCAAACACATGAAGAAAAATCAATTGCACATAGCGCAAATGTTTTTACCACGAAAGCTTAAAGCTAAAAACCCCAACTATCATATATTATGTATATCATGGATCATGAAACAGTCTCATACAAAAATATAATCCAAGAGCTCTTAGTACAATATACATTCGTCTCACATTGTCATACAAAAATTGGCATAAACATGCACCAATTTACTGCCTCCTGATAGCCTGCCTCCACTACGCAATCCCTGATGGTCAAGAACCTCTGAATGATTTCGATATGTCCAGCCTTGACTGCGCAATCCTCATAAGCATCTCCAATGTGTGTGTGGATGCATTGAATGCACCACTATAGTCACAACTGATAGTAAACCAAACCCTTTCACCTATCGCTCAACTGGGTGTCCACTGGATCTGACATGCATGTAGTTAACAGTAGTATTTCTTTAGTTGCATGTGAGATCACTCCATGTGAATTAATTTAATATTTTATTCACTGATCTCTCACTAGTGTATCTTTAGTTACAACCAATTACAACTAAGTTTAACTCACTTAACTAAGTTAAACTAAATAACAACTCACATAACTACACATCCAACTCTGTTACAACATCGAATCACTGAGTTACAACTAAGTCCACTTGCATGTCCCACCAACCAACCACTTCAACTAGAAATCCACTTAGCTAACTGATTTTCCACTTCAGTTAACTAGTTCCAAGTGCTCATTGAAAATAGACAATTATTTATTGTCTAATTTTTGTTAAGGGCTTAACAAAAATCGACATGCATTCCATGAACCAACTTCACACATGCATTCTAAATTTAGACGCCCATCCATCCATATAATTTTCTCAACCATCTATAAATATATTACTGCTAAAAATAGACTTTGACCAACATTCTAAAAATAGACATATCACCTAAAAATAGCATGTGTGGGCCCCACCTAGTGTAGGTGCTTATTTTTCACTTGGATAAAGGATGATGTTTCTGGATGGCAATTTCACTGTTTCTTGTTGTAATCTTCAACAATCATGATGCCTTTATGTGGATTGAGACTCAAATATTCCCTTTAGGGTAGTTTGAAGTACATAGCTTGGAAGCACATGATGGAAGCAGTGTTGGAAGACAACAAGCTAAAGGATCTCATAGACAATGATATTCCTAGGACCACAACAACAAATGCTCAAAATCTTGATGCATGGAAGAAGAATATAGTAAAGGCAAGAAGGAATCTGTTAGAAGGAGTTTGAGATCATATTGTTTTAAACCTCCATGGAAAGGTAAGTCCATATGCTATGTGGAAGGCCTTAATAGATTTGTTTCAGAACAAAAACGACCACAAGAAGCTGGCGTTGAAGGACAATATCAAAAATATCAAGACGGAGAAGGGCAACACAATACCAAAATACTTAACGGAGTTGACTCAATGTCGAGATGAACTTGGAAGTGTTGGTGTTACAGTTTTCAAGGATGATATGGTGAGCCTAGCACTTCTAGGACTCCCCAAGAGTTGACACAACTACCAGGATTCAGTGAATGGGAGGGAGAATCTACTAGAGTGGGAGTGATTGTGGTCCGGCTTGGTACAAGAAGAAATTCAGCAGAATACCAAAGTTGGATCCTCATCAAAGACTGATGATACGGAGAATTTTGACTTGGATGGAAAGGAAAAGAAAGGGAAATGGAAGACGTCCCATTCCAAATCAGATATTGTTCAGGCCAGCAAGAAGGACTTGTCGGAGATTAAATTTTTGCACTGTCATGAGTTGGGACACTATGCCACAAAGTGTCCACATAAGAAGGACAGAAAGAATCCCTCAGGAGGAGTAGCAGGTGAATCTATTACTTCACAATTCTAGTTGGATTTCACTCTCATCGGATGCATGGTTTCAACAGTGATGGGTTCTATGTGGTACCTAAATAGTGGATTTTTATACCATATGACTAGCAACAAATAATTCTTCAGCAAATTGGAGGAGAAGGATATCCAGATGCACATCGAGATGGGAGATGATGGGAGGTATAGTGCGACCGAGATTGGTACTGTTACCTTTTAGAGGGAGTTTGGTACTCCTGTCACATTAAAATATGTCATGTATGTTCCTGGTTTAAAGAAGAGCTTAGTTTCAGTTGATATGTTAGAAGACAGTGGCTATGATGTTATATTTAGCAAAGGAAAGAAATTTTTTCATCACAAAGACACAGGACAAGTGAAGAAGATTGGGGTTCGGGTAAAGAACCTATATAAATTGGATGTAGATGACCGTGTTGCCTTGAGCATGAAAGCAGAGAAGGTGCAAAGCTGAGACAACGATGAGTTATGGAATATAATATTGTGTAGAAATTTTAATACAATTATGTATTGTCTGGATTCTCCTGTTCTAAAAATTATATGCCACTGTTAAATACATACTCCTTCTACTAAAAACTTTGCAGAAATTTAATCACCAATTGAAAACACATGAAGAAAGATCAATCACACATAACACAGATGTTTTTAACGAGAAAGCATAAAGCTAAAAACCCCACTATCATATATTATGTATATATCATGGATCATGAAACAATCTCATACAAAACTCTAATCCAAGAGCTCTCAGTACAATATACAATCGTCTCACACTGTCATACTAAAATTGGAAAATACATGAGCCAATTTACTGCCTCCTCACAGTCTGCCTCCACTGCACAATCCATGCTAATCACAATCCTTGAATGAATGAGATACTACCTTGCCTTGACTGCGCAATCCTCATTGGCATCTCCAATATGTGTGTGGTTGCATGAGTGCACCCACTAATGTCACAACTGATAGTCAAACTGTCCCTTTCACCTATCTCTCAACTGGGTCTCCACTGGATCTAACATGCATGTAGTTAATAGTAGTAAATCTGCAGTTGCATGTGCGACCACTCCATGTGAATTAATTTAATATTTAATTCACTAATCTCTCACTAGTTTATCTTTAGTTACAACTAGTTACAACTAGCACAACTAAGTTTAACTCACTTAACTGAGTTAAACTACTTTACAACTCACATAACTACACATCTAACTCTGTTACAACTTCGAATCACTCAGTTACAACTAAGTCCACTTGCATGTCCCACCAACCAACCTTAGAACTCAAAATTCCTTCAGCTAACTGGTTTGCCACTTCAGTTAACTGAAATCAAGTGCTTCAAGAGAAAAGATTAATATTTATTGTCCAATTATTATTAAGAGATAATAATAATTGAAATGCATTCTATTTTTAGATATGTGATATATAAATAGACTTCGCACATGAATCTAAAAATAGAACCTCATCTATAAATAGAATTTTCTCACCATTCTAAGAATAGACTCCCGTTATAAATATAATTTTCTCAACATTCTAAAAATAGACATACACCTAAAAATAGCCCACGGGCCCCACCTAGTGTAGGTGCTTAATTTTCACTAGTATCATCATCTTTTTGAATCTCAACACTCCCCCTCAACAAGAAAGGGATAATCCTTCACCTTGATCCTGTCTCTATTGTATTCTAATTTTCTCCTGGTGAGCGCCTTTGTCAAAATATCTACATCCTGATCTTCCGTAGGAATGTACTGAAGAAAAATGATCTTTCGCTGCACACAATCTCTAATATGATGATACCAGATATCTATATGATTAGATCTATCATGAAATACATGATTAATCGAGAGTTTAATGCAACTCTGATTATCACAATGAATCACTGTAGGATCTAAATGAGAACCAAAAAAACCAACCAGGATCTTTCTCATCTAGATAGCCTCACATGCAGCTTGATTTGCTACCACGTATTCCGCTTCCGCTGAACTGAGTGCCACAAATATCTGTTTCCTGCTATACCAAGAAACAACTATAGATCTGATACTAAAGACCCCTCCTGATGTGCTCTTTCTGTCCATTGGGCTGCCCACCCAATCTCCATCCGTGAAGCCATGCAAATTCACCTCATTCGTCTGTCTGTACCATAATCCATACTCAGATGTGCCCCTGAGATAGCTCAGGACATGCTTGCCCGCCTTCCAAAAGAGCTTGGTAGGCTTAACCATCACTAGACTAAGTTGGTTCACCACATAGCATATGTTTGGTCTTGTATTTACTAAATACATTAGCGAACCCACTAACTATCGATAGACAGTAGCATCCACTACCTCTCCAGATGTAGCGTTCTCTTTCCTCCAGTTTTCTAGAAGAGCAGTATCCATGGGTTTAAAACCTTCCATGTGAAACTTACCTAGTATCTCCCTTACATAATTGTCTTGAGACACAAAAATTTCACCTTCTCGCTACCATATTTCCAATCCAAGGAAATAATGAAGGAGGCCCATGTCCTTCATCTCAAACTCCTTTGCAAGGTCCTCCTTGCATGAGTGTATCAGCTGCTTATCACCAGTTAGTATTAAATCATCAACATAAAGAACAATGATTAAAATCTTACCCTCCACCACAATTTGGTATAGGTTTGCATCCACCTCACTTTTGGTGAAGCCAAGTCCAGTGAAATAGTTGTCGATCCAAGTGTACCAAGCACGGGGTGCTTGCTTCAACCCATACAACGCTCTTTTGAGCCTGCACACATGCGACTCACTATTGAAGATCTAAAATCCTTCAGGCTTCTCAATGTACACTTCTTCCTCAGTGATCCCATTAAGGAACGCAGTCTTCACATCCATATGATGAATGTGCCAACCCATCTATGTAGAGAGAGCAAGGATGGTCCTTATGGAAGAATACCGTGCGACAGGTGCAAAGGTTTCTTCATAATCAATCCCCTCGATCTATGAGAAGCCCCAAGCCACAAATCTGGCCTTGTATTTCTCAACACTCCCATCAATAGCTTGATTTACCTTGTAGATCCATCTCGAACCTACCACTGATTTATCAACCGGCCTTGGAACAATTTCCCAAGCACTGTTTCTGAGAATGGAGTCATACTTCTCCACCATTGCATCTACCCATGTGAGCTCTTGCACTGCTTCCTGAAAGGAAGATGGCTCAATCATAATACATTTTCTCATGAGAGCCATGTGTCCAATGAATCGGTTAGGAGATTATCTTTGTCTGCTCTGTGAAGTAGGGACTCCTACATTATGTGCTGCATCAAGCTTCAGCCTCTCATCTTCTGTGGTATGCCTTCTGCCAGTTTGATGTTTGGCTTTGCATGAGTGGAATCCTCCACTCAATGAACCTCCTCCTGTGGCTGATCCGCATCTAGAGACTCATCTTTTGGAACCAAAAGTTCCTCTTCTACATGTAAGTCTAGCTCCCTCTCAAGCAACAACTTCATGGATTTCTCCTCATTGAATTTTATATCCTGTCGCACCACAATCATTCGATTGTTTGGAAAATACACATGATAATTAAAGGGTGTTTCTGTGTACCCCAAAAATATCCCAACTTCTGCAGTTGGCTCTAGCTACTTCCTGGCATTCTTGGTCACATGCACATAAACAGATGAGCCAAAAATATTAAAGTGAGAAACATCTGGTTTCTTACCAGTAAAAGCTTCTTGAGGTGTACTCATGCCAAGTACTCTATGAGGACAACTGTTTTGCACATAAACCACAGTGTGGCATGCTTCTGCCCACAAATGCATTGGTAGGCCTTGATCATGCATCATAGCTCCTGCAACACCCACGATCGTTCTGTTCGTCCTCTCCACGACCCCATTTTGCTGTGTGTTATGAGGCGCTATGAGTTCTCTTCGAATTCCTTCTTTGCTACAGAAGTATTTGAATTCATTCGAGATGTATTCTCCACCATTATCGCTCCGCAGAGCCTTCACTTGCTTCCTCGAATCTTTCTCAACCAATGCCTTAAACTCACAGAACTTTGAGAATATTTGATCCTTATTCTGCATGAAGAAGATCTAGCATTTATGATAAAATTCATCAACAAAAATAACATAATACCTATGTTTTGTTGTTGAAGCAACCGAGAATGGTCCACACACGTCTGTATGAACTCTCTCCAGGATCACCAAAGCATGGTTCTCCTTTTCATGAAAGGTGGAATTTACATACTTCCCCATGGTGCGACCCTTGCACTGATCTAACTGAGCAAGTGTTCCCATTGGAAGTACAGTAGATATTTGTTGCATGACTTTCAAAGCTCCATGATGAAGATGGCCCAATTTCCTGTGCCATAATTCACCCTCATCCCAGCTCACCACTTTCTCTGCCTTGCCCATCATGGCAGCATGACCTTCTACCTCTAGCTTGTAGAGATTCTTGACTCGAATCCCTATCCTCTTGGCTTGACCCATTGTTTTATGTCGCAGGAAAGATTTTCCATCACTGAAAACAATGTCATAGCCTCTGTCCTCCAACATCGTGACTGAGACCAAGTTTTTCTTCAGACCTGGAACATGCATAACATCTTTCAATTGAAATGGTTTACCTGAATCCCTCTCAAAGGTAATGGTACCAATTCTGGTCGCACTGTATCGTCCACCGTCATCTATCTCTATATGCATCTAGAGATATTTCTCCTCCAAGTCATTGAAAATCTCCTTATCTCCCGTCATGTGGAAGGAAGCACCACTATCAAGATACCACACCGATCCAATTGCACTTGAAACCAAGCATGCGATAAAGGATAAATCAAGTTCAAATTGTGAGGCAAGGGCCTCACCAGCTGTAGCTCCAACAAACTTCTTTTTCTTCTTTTTCTGTGGGTAGTTAGTGGCTAGATGCCCTTGTTCGTGACAGTGAAAACACTTCACCTTGGACAAATCCAGCTTCTTGCCTTTAGACTCAGATTTTGATTGGAATTTATTCCCCTTCCCTTTCCTTGCCTTGGAAGCCAAAGCACAATCCTCTTCATCATCATGATTTGATGAAGAGCCATCCCCGATGTTCCTCCTGAACTCCTCCTGCACTAGATCCGACCACAGTCGTTCCCAATCTGAAAATTTTTCTCGTCCGTTGATATAGTCTTGATAACTATGCCAACTATTAGGATGTCCCAAGAGAGCCAAGCTCAAAAAATCATCATCAACAACCATGATTCCCACACTCCCCAGTTCATCCCAACATTGGACAAAATTTGTGATATACTTAGGAATATTGTTGCCCTTCTCCATCTTAATCTTTCTAAGTTTATCCTTCAGCGCTAATTTCCTATGGTCGTTGTTGCTTTGGAAAAGATCCATCAAAGCCTTCCACATAGCAAATGGAGTGCCTTTCCCATGAAGGCTTGAGAGAATATGGTCTCGTACACCTTCCAATAGAATCCTTCTCGTCTTCACTACTTTCTTTTTCCATGCGTCAAGTAATGCAACATCCATCGAAGTGGGCTTAGGAACATCACCGTCGATGAATTCCTTCAAGCCATTATCTTCAAGCACTGCCTCCATCATGTCCTTACATGCAATGTAGTTCGAGCTACCCTCGAGTGTATACTGTAGCTGCAAACCATTGAAATCCATTTCAATGTTTAATCAACTATTGCACCAAGAAATTATTGCAACAAATTTTAAATGTTCACCAAAAAACTTAGCTACCGCTTTAAAATTGCAATCTTCTTTGCTCCGATACCATGTAGAAATTTTAATAAAATTATGTATTGCCTGGATTCTCCTGATCTAACAATTATATGCCACTGTTAAATACATAATCCTTCTACTAAAATCTTTGCGGAAATTTAATCGCCAACTGCAAACACATGAAGAAAGATCAATCACACATAACACAGATGTTTTTACCAGGAAAGCATAAAGCTAAAAACCCCACTATCATATATTATGTATATATCGTTGATCATGAAAAAATCTCATGCAAAACTCTAATCCAAGAGCTCTCAGTACAATATACGATCGTATCACACTATCATACTAAAATTGGCAAATACTTGCGCCAATTTACTGCCTCTTAATAGCCCGCCTCCACTGCGCAATCCCTGTTGATCACAATCCCTGAATGAATGAGATACTGCCTTTCCTTGACTGCGCAATCCTCATTGGCATCTCCAATGTGTGTGTGGTTGCATGAGTGCACCCACTACCGTCACAACTGATAGTCAAACTGTCCCTTTCACCTATCTCTCAACTGGGTCTCCACTGGATCTGACATGCATGTAGTTAACAGTAGTAAATCTTCAATTTCATGTGAGACCAATCCATGTGAATTAATTTAATATTTAATTCACTGATCTCTCACTAGTGTATATTTAGTTACGACTAGCACAACTGAGTTTAACTCACTTAACTAAGTTAAACTACTTTACAACTCACATAACTACACATCCAACTCTGTTACAACTTCGAATCAATCAGTTACAACTAAGTCCACTTGCATGTCCCACCAACCAACCTTAGAACTCGAAATTCCTTTAGCTAACTAGTTTTCCACTTCAGTTAACTGAAATCAAGTGCTTCAAGAGAATAGATTAATATTTACTGTCCAATTATTATTAAGAGATAATAATAATAAACATGCATTCTATTTTTAGACATGCTATCTATAAATAGACTTCACACATGAATCTAAAAATAGAACCTCATCTATACATAGAATTTTCTCACCATTCTAAAAATAGACTCTCGATATAAATAGAATTTTCTCAACATTCTAAAAATAGACATACACCTAAAAATAGCCTGCGGGCCCCACCTAGTGTAGGTGCTTAATTTTCACTAGGATCATCATCTTATTGAATCTCAACAAATTGGGAAATCTACACCATGGCGCTTTGAATATTATGGAACATATTTCTACAGGACTTCCCAAGGGTGTACTTGAGCAACGATATACATGCAAAGGGTTTACATTGGGTAAGTACACCAAAGCCACTTTTCATGATAAGGATAGTTGAGCAAAGGCGATCCTTGAAAGAGTTCACTCATATGTGTGTGGACCATTCTCCATAGCCTCCAAACAAAAAATAGGTATTATGTGATTTTTGTAGATGATTTTTCACGCACGTGTTGGATATTCTTCATGCAGAAGAAAGATCAGATGTTCTCAAAATTTTGAGAGTTCAAATAACTTGTCGAGAAAGATACAGGGAAGAAGGTGAAGGATCTCAAGAGTGACAACGATAGAGAATATATCTCAAATGAATTCGAGAAATTTTGTGCTTTAGAAGGAATTCGATGGGAATTGATAGAACCTCATAACCCACAACAGAATGGGGTTGTAGAAAGGAAGAACAAAACTATTGTGGGAGAATCATGAGCGTTGTTGCATGATCAGTGCCTACCATTTCACTTGTTGGCTAAAGCATGCAACACAACAGTATTTGTGTAGAACATAAGTCCTAATCATATTCTCGGGATGAGTACACGAGAGGAATATTTTTCAGGTAAGAAACCAAATGTGGTGCACTTTAAAATTTTTGGTTCATCAATTTATTTCCTTGTAACCATAGATGTCAGGAAAAATCTAGAGCAAATAGCTGAGTTGGGAATATTTGTGGGGTACACCAATACACCTCACAGGATGACAATGGTCAGGAGAGATGTGAAATTCGATGATGAGAAGGCCATGAGAATTTACCTTGAGATGGAGCTTCAGTTTCATGTAGTTGAGGAGCTCTTAGCTCCAAAAGAAGAACCTCAATATGCGATTCTAATTTATGCTGCAATGCAACAGAATACACATATAACCATAAATACAAAGATGCAGCGGAAATAGCACTTCATTTCATTAATATCAAAGAATCAAAATTTACTTACAGATAGAATGGAAATAAACTAGTTAGGGCGCTGGTAGGTTATCTTTGAGAAGAGATGTGGTGGCTACAGGCTTCTAAACTGTGTTACAATGAGGTTCGAGGGCCTTTTTATTATTTAGAAACAATGGAAAACTCTAAACATTTAAAACCCTAACCCTAGGAGATGAAGCACCAAAACTATGGGCCTCGTTTGGGTAAATTGGTGTTTCAACTTCTCGGGGACGTAAATTTGGCATACGATCTTCGTTTGATGCGCACCATACATCGTTAGAAAGATCTATTCGAGGACTACAACTTTTGATGTGAGCAACATCGGTCTATGGACCCATGTTACTCCTGATTTTCCAAAAAAACATCGTTTAGGGCCTCAAAATGGCTTCGGAAGTTCATGATCCAGGTGGATGTTGGAGGCCACCCGCCTATTCCACTTGGGGCCCCACCTTTGTTTCTTTCTTTTTTTCATTTTTGGCACGACTTACTATTTTTAGCAGTTTTTCGGGTCTTGAACTTCTAGAGCCATTTTGAGGGCCTAAACGATGTTTTTTGGGAAAATCGGGAGCAACATGGGTCGATGGACTGATGTTTCTCACATCAAAATTTGTAGTCCTTGGATAGACATTTCTAACGAGGTATGGTGTGCGTCAAACGAAGATCGTATGCCAAAGTTACATCCCCAGGAAGTTGAAACACCAATTTACCCAAATGGGGCCCACAGTTTTGGTACTTCATCTCTTAGGGTTAGGGTTTTGGATGTTTAGGGTTTTCCATTGTTTCTAAATAATAAATAGGCCCTCGAGCCTCATTGTAACAGAGTTTAGAGCCCTGTAGCCAACACATCTCTTCTTAGAGATAAGCTACCAGCACCCTAACTAGTTTATTTCCATTCTGTCTGTAAGTAAATTTCAGTTCTTTGATATTAATGAAATGAAGTGTTATTTCCATTTCATATTTGTATTTATGGTTATATGTGTATTATTTTTCATTCCTGCATAAATCCGGATCAGTGGAATCAGAGCGGTATGCTTTTTCTCGATCCTTATTTGCATGTCCCCAACGAGGTCGGGGTATAAGGAGTTAGGGCTCGATCTGGTGGAACCTTTGCAAGGTCAGCCTCGCAAACCCCCACGACCGCCCATGGGGGAATAAAATAAAGATGAGGGAGAAGGAGATCCAATCAAAATATTGCTCGAGGAGGCCCTCGAAAAACAAAGGAACGTGATGATGGATAAATTTTCCCAGATCCTTCAACGACTGCCTACCAGCAGCGCATCTGCATCCAGCAGCCACTTTGGAGGTGTGACTCCCTTTAAGGTACAAGTAAACTTTGAAATTCCCATATTTGAGGGTCAAATAGATGCAAATGACATAGATAGATGGTTGAATATATTAGAAGGATATTTCTCGATTCATGACTTTTCCGATTGGGAGAAGATTACTTTTGCACTCCTCAAAGCTACCCCCCATGTCAAGGACTGGTGGGAATCCTACTGTGAGAAAGAGGATGAGGCAGAACCCTCTCTGTTCTCAGGCATACCCACTTGGAATTCTTTCTGAGACGCCATCAAGGAAAAATACTATCCCGTGGGGAGCTCTGAGGACAAGTACATACAATGGACCACGCTGCGACAACGAAGGGATCAAGATGTGCATGAGTTGACGAATCTGTTCCATACCTTGCGCACAAATTTGGGTATCAAAGATTCAGAGAAACATTTGGTGCTAAAGTATCGTAGTTTTTGGCATAGATACATTTAGGAGGAAATGGTGTTCCTCAAGATCTCCTTGCTTGGTACGACATACTGATATGGTGCCAAGATTGAGTAGAAATTCAAACAGAAGAAGCGAGACTTTGGATTTGTGAATCAAAAGAAAGGGAAAGGTGCCCCCAAACTGTAGAACAAAGGATAAAGCCAAGGCATGGCAGCCCAAGAAAACATTTCAAAGCCACAAGCAAAGAACAAGACCACGAAGCCAAAGAAGGACATAGGAAAGTGGTGTGAGTTCCATAAGAGCTCCACTCACAAAACAAGTGAGTGTCGGGCCAAGCAGTCGCTGGTGGCTGAGATGAGGGCTTTTGAGTCACCTAAATGCTCTGACTCTGAATCATAACCTGACAAGGGGAATGATGAAGGTAAATAAATTGATGCAAAGCCCAATGCCACTGTTGCCACTACGAATATCTAGGAGGAGGAATCAGAAGATCCAAAGGAGGAGGAGCGTCTCTTCCACTCCCAGATGCGAGTAAAGGGTTCCCCGCTATATTTCATTGTCGACAATGGGATCCAGAAGAACCACATTTCAGCAGACGTCGTGAAGCAGTTGGGCTTGCCGACCACAACACACCCACATCCATACACCATCGCCTGGCTTCACCAAGGATGGGATCTCTGCGTCATCCAGCAATGTCACCTTCCCTATAGCATCAAGCCCTTCATGGATGAGGTATTATGTGACATTTCTCCTCTTGATGTTTCTGATGTATTATTAGGCCAACCATACTTGTGGAAGCGACATGCTGTGTATGAGTCTCAGCTTCGCGCTGCTATTGTTACTTTGGGAAATAAGCTATAGAGGATACCAGAGGTACCACTGCCTGCCGCTATCTCTTTGGTTACTGCAAAACAATGCAGTAAGCTCATTTACCAAACCAAGAAATTTTTTTTCCTAATGATCCACCCCTAGGGAAAGAATAACACTGTGGCCACAACCTCCAGATAGGTCTCCTCCACATAACAACAACAAATGGACAAGGTTGTAGAGGAGAACGGGGACATCTTCACCTCACCCATAGGGGTTCCTCTGCACTGTCAGGTCAAGCACCCCATTGATCTGACCCTGGGTGCACCACTACCCAATGGACCGATCTATCGGCACTCTGTTCTGGAGAAAAATGAAATCAAGAGGCAGATTTAGGAGCTGCTGCAGAAAGGTCACATCCAGACAAGTTCATTGCCCTGTGGGAGCCCAATCGTATTGGTACAAAAGAAGATTGGGACTTGGAGACTCTGTATTGACTATTGGCCACTGAACAATATCATTGTCTAGAATAGGTACCCGATCTCACAGATTGATGACCTTTTGGACCAACTCAAAGTGGTGAAATATTTCAGCAAGATCGACTTGAAGTTTGGGTATCACCATGTACCAATCGAACCCTCTGATGTGTGGAATACTTCCTTCAAATCCAAGGAGGGCCTTTTTGAATGGCTGGTCATGCATTTCGGGTTGATGAATGCTCCTGAAACCTTCATGAGGTTGATGGAAAACATATTTCTGCCATTCACCAACTCATTTGTAGTGGTGTACTTGGATGACATTCTGATCTTCATCTAGACTTGGGAAGAGCACCTCCACCACATCCGAAAAGTCCTCCAAACACTGCGGCAACACAAGTTGTGTGCCAATTTAGAGAAGTGCACTTTTGGCATGACCCAGGTTCAATATCTGGGATATATTATTAATGAAAGGGGGTGCACGTGGATCCAACCAAGATCCAAGTCATTCGGGATTGGCCAGCCCCAACCACTCTAACAGAGCTTCACAGCTTTTTGGGTCTTGCTAATTTCTACCACAGGTTCATGTTGGTATTCTCTCATATCACTTGGCCCTTGAGTCAAGTCACCAAGGGAGGAGTGAAAGCGAAATTCTTTTGGTCGGAATATCAACAAAAGGTGTTCATAGAATTGAAACATTACCTCTGTTCTGCCCCAGTGCTCACATTACTCGACTTGCAACAACCATTTGAGATCGAGACAAATGCCTCTCACTATGCTATTGGGGTAGTTCTTACTCAAAAATGGCATCTAGTGGAATATCACAGTGAGACATTGTTCGACACAGTTTGAAATTATCCCACTTATGACAAAGAAATTTATTCCATTGTTAAGGCTTGTCGACAATGGAAGCATTACATTTTAGGGAAGGAAACAATCATCCACACAGACCACTAGCCCCTGCAGTTCATACAGACACAAGGGAATTTGCAGAATGATTGCCATCAGAACTGGTCCACATATCTGCAACAATTTCATTTTAACATCAAGTACAATAAGGGTAGCACCAATAATGTTGCAAACTGCCCCAGCCGACCACCAATCATGGCGCTAACCACTGTTCTCAACTCTTGTGGGAATGAGACTTATGACTGGCCGCTTCTCTACGAAAGCAATCCAGAATTCATCCACACATACAAGGCACTCTTGGGGGGTACGCAAGTTCCAAAATTTCACCTCCAAGATGCATTGTTATGTCACGTGGGACACCTTTGTGTTCCTTCAAGTGAGTGTGCCAAGATTATATGGGAAGCACACTACAGTTGATTCGTTGAGAATTTCATGGTCGAGAAAATAGTGGCAGTACTACAGAAGTATTTCTATTGGCCGAACCTTCGACAGGATTTTGGGAAGTACATCGGATCCTGCACTGCTTGCGCCATTGCCAAACCGATCATCAAGAAGCAAGACCTCTATACTCTGCTACCTACCCCTAGTCGACCTTGGGAATCCATATCCATGGATTACTTGTTGGGCCTTCCTTCTACTAAGCATGGAAACAACTGTGTTTTTGTGGCCATCAACAGATTCTCAAAGATGTAAATTATGGTGGCCTGTAAGAAGAATATCATAGCAGAAGCCACTGCTAAACTCTTATTTGAAAGAGTGTGGGTGCACTTTGGGATCCCACAGTCTATCATATCATATCGGGAAAATAGGTTCCTCAACACATTTTGTTCTAGCCTCTGGTCAATGCTGGACACCAAGCTCACCAAGTCCACAACTTTCCATCCCCAAATTGATGGCCAGACATAGGTCGTCAATAGGATGATTGTACACATTCTGCGCATGTACAATTCAAAGCATCCACACAAATGGGATGAGAGCCTCCCCTATGTACAACATAGTTATAACTGGGCTCTCCACAACTCAACTGGCCACAACCCATTTCAGGTGGGCTTGGGATTCCAGCCACTATGTTGTTGGACATTGGGTTCACCGCTCCCCGTGTGTTTCGTGACATGGACTAACTGCCTCTCGTGGATCCTAAGTCTAGTGATTGTAGCGGAGACTAATGCCTATGGGTTTTGTTCTAATGGAAATTGTGATTCCAAAAAGTGGTATCAGAGCGACAGGTCTCGAGTTCGAAACTCACCCGGCTCGCATTGGGGGGGAGATTGTTGGACATTGGGTTCACCGCTCCCCATGTGTTTCATGACATGGAATAACTGCCTCTTGTGGATCCTATGTCTAGCGATTGTAGCAGAGACTAATGCCTGCAGGTTTTGGTCTAATGACAATCATGATTCCAACATATGTCCCATTGATGTAGCCATGCCATTTGCGGCCACTCAGGATGATTCGGCTCATGTCTAGTCTAAAGCTGACAAAGAAAACAGCTTCATCGAGCACATTCAGCACATCCGCCAATAGGTTCATGACATATTGGATAGAGCCAATGATAAGTACAAGCAACGACATGATCAACATCAGGTGCCACACAACTTCCAGGTGGGTGACAAAGTGTGGCTACATTTGTAGAAGGAGCGCCTCACTGGACCCCACCACAAGCATTTCCTGCTCTGATATGGCTTGTACACCATCACCAAGGTTGTAGGGAACAATTCCTTCAAGCTCAGTATTCCACCATTCCTTGGTCTGCACCCAGTATTCAATGTGGACCGCCTTCGTCCCTACTTCCCACCTCTACTGGATACCTCTGACATTGCAAAACAACTCAAACCAATAGAGTTAAACCCAAAATACATGGAATAGGCCACCATATATTGTATCATGGACATGAAAATCAAGAACACTCGCCAACAGAATATCCAACTGTATCGGGTTGTCAAAGCTGGCCAACTCCTGCAGCAAGGCAAGTGGTTCACGAGGGACCAAGTTCAACAGAAGTTTCCTCATCTCATGGAGGAAATCAACGCAATGGGGACCATTGCTTCCTAAGGGGGGAGGAATGATATAGGTGGATATTGGTGGCCACCCGCCTATTCCACTTGGGGCCCCACCATTGTCTCTCAATTTTCAGTTTCGGCATGACTTACTATTTTTAGCAGTTTTTCAGGTTCTGAACTTCTGGAGCCATTTTGAGGGCCTAAACGATTTTTTTGGGAAAATCGGGAGCAATATGGGTCCATGGACCGATGTTTCTCACATCAAATTTTTTATTACTCGGATATATCTTTCTAACGAGGCATGGTTCGCATCCAGTGGAGATCGTATGCCAAATTTACGTCCCCGAGAAGTTGAAACACCAATTTACCCAAACGGGGCCCATAGTTTTGGCACTTCATCTCATAGGGTTAGGGTTTTGGATGTTTAGGGTTTTAAATTATTTATAAATAATAAATATGCCCTCGAGCCTCATTGTAACACAGTTCAGAGTTCTGCAGCCGCCACATCTCTTCTTAGAGATAAGCTACCAACACCCTAGCTAATTTATTTCTATTCTGTCTATAAGCAAATTTCAGTCCTTTGATATTAATTAAATGAAGTGTTATTTCCACTACATCTTTATATTTATCATTATATGTGTATTTTGATGCGTTCCTGCATAAATCCAGATCAGTTCAAGACCCGAAAAACTGCTAAAAATAGTAAGTTGTGCCGAAACTGAAAAACTGAAAGATACAATGGCGGGGCCCCAAGTGGAATAGGCAGGTGGCCACCAATATCCACCTGGATAATTCCTCCCCCCTTAGGAAGAAATGATCCCCATTACGTTGAGTTCCTCCATGAGATGAGGAAACCTCTCCTAAACTTGGTCCCTAGTGAACCACTTGCCTTGGTGCAGGAGTTGGCCAGCTTTGACAACCCGATACAGTTGGATCTTCTGCTGGCGATTTTTCTTGATTTGCATGTCCATGATACAATCTGTGGTGTCTTGTTCCATGCAGTATGGATTTAACTATGTTGGTGTGAATTGTTCTGCAATGTCAGAGGTGTCCAATAGAGGTGGGAAGAAGGGACAAATGCGGTCCACATTGAATATTAGGTGTAGACCAAGGAATGGTGGAATACTGAGCTCGAAGGCATTATTCCCTACAGCCTTGGTGATGGCGTACGACCCATATTGGAGTAGGAAAAGCTTGCAATGGGGTCCAGTGAGGTGCTCGTTCTGCAAATGTAGCCACACTTTGTCGCTCACCTGGAATTTTTGTGGCACCCGATGTTGATCATGTCATTACTTGTACTTAGCATTGGCTCTATCCAATATTTTGTGAACCTGTTTGTGGATGTGATGAATGCGCTTGATGAAGCTATTATCTTTGTCAGCTTCAGACTAGACATGATTCAAATCAACCTGAGTAGCCGCAAATGGCATGGATATGTTAGTGGGACATAGTGGCTAGAATCCCAGGCCCACGTGAAAAGGGATATGGTCGGTTGAGCTGTGGAGAGCCTGGTTATAATTGTGTTATACATAGGGGAGGCTCTCATCCCATGTGGGTGGATGCTTTGAATTGTACATGCGCAGAATGTTTACAATCATCCTATTGACGATCTCTATCTGGCCATCAGTTTGGGGATGGAAAGTTGTGGACTTGATGAGCTTGGTGTCCAGCATTGACCAGAGGCTGGAAAAAAATGTGCTGAGGAACCTGCTATCTTGATCTGAGATGATAGAATTTGGGATCCCAAAGTGCACCCACACTCGTTCAAAGAAGAGTTTAGCAGTGCCTTCTCATGTGATATTCTTCTTGCAAAATGCCATAATGGACACCTTCGAGAATATGTCAACGACCATGAAAACACTTTCATTTCCATGCATAGTAGAAGGAAGGATTGACATGTAATCCATGGAGATGGATTCCCAAGGTCGACTAGGGGTAGGTAGTGGAGTATAGAGGCCTTGATTCTTGATGATCGGTTTGGCAATGGCGCAAGCAGTGTAGGATCTGATGTACTTCCCGACTCTTGTCGAAGGTTAGGCCAATAGTAATACTTTTGCAGTACTGCCACTGTTTTCTCGACCCCAAAATGCCCAGTGACTCAAAGGTAGTGTGCTTCTCATATCATCTTGCACTTGAAGGAACACAAAGGTGTTCGACGTGACATAAAAATGCATCTTGGAGGTGAAAATTTGGAACTTGCATACCCCCCAAGAGTGCCTTGTATGTGTGGCCGAATTATGGATCGCTCTCATGGAGAAGCGACCAATCAGAAGTCTCGTGCCCACAAGAGTTGAGAACAGTGGTTAGCACCAGGATCAGTGGTCGGTTGAGGCAGTTTGCAACATTATTGGTGCTACCCTTCTTGTACTTGATGTTCAAATGAAACTGTTGCAGATATGTGGACCACTTCTGATGGCGATATTTCTACAACTTCCCTTGTGTCTGTATGAACTGCAGGGATCAGTGGTCTGTGTGAATGATTTTTTACTTCTCCAAAATGTAATGCTTCCATTGTCGACAAGCTTGCACAATGGAATACATTTCTTTGTCATAAGTGGGATACTTGCGGACTGTGTCGGACAATGTCTCACTGTGATATGCCATTGGATGCCCCTGTTGAGTAAGAACTGCCCCAATAACATAGTCAGAGGCATCTGTCTCAATCTCAAATGGTTGTTGCAAGTCTGGAAATGTGAACATTGGGGTAGAATAGAGGTGATGTTTCAATTCTACGAATGCCTTCTATTAAGATTCTGAACAAAATAATTTTTCTTTCGCTCCTCCCTTGGTGACTTGACTCAAGGGCCAAGTGATATGAGAGAATCCCAACATGAACGTGTTGTAGAAATTAGCAAGACCTAGAAAGATGCAAGGCTCTTAGGTTAGAGTGGTTGGGGCTGGCCAATCCCTAATGACTTGGATCTTGGTTGGATCCACATGCACACCCCTTTCATCAATAATGTATCCCAGATATTGAGCCTGGGTCATGCCAAAAGTTCACTTCTACAAATTGGCACACAACTTGTGTTGTCGTAATGTTTGGAGGACTTGTCGGATGTGGTGGAGGTGCTCTCCCCAAGTATGGTTGAAGATTAGAATTTCATCCAAGTAAACCACTACAAATAAGTTGGTGAATGGCCACAAGATGTCGTCCATCAACCTCATGAAGGTTGCGGGAGCATTCGTCAACTCGAAAGGCATGACCAACCATTCGAAAAGGCCCTCCTTGGATTTTAAGGCAGTCTTCCACACATCAAAGGGTTTGATTGGTACCTGGTGATACCCAGACTTCAAGTCGATCCCGCTGAAATATCTCACCCCTTTGAGTTGGTCCAGAAGGTCATCAATTCGTGGGATCGGGTACCTATTCCGGACAGTGATCTTGTTCAGTGCCCGATAGTCAATATAGAATTTCCAAGTCCTGTCCTTATTTTGTACCAACACGATCGGGCTCCCACAAGGCAATGAACTCGGCCGGATGTGACCTTTCTGCAGCAGCTCCAGAATATTCCTCTTCATTTCATTGTTCTCCAGAACAGAGCATCGATAGATCGATCCATTGGGTAGCGACACACCTGGGGTTAGATAAATGGGGTGCTTGACTTGACAGTGGAGAGGCACCCCTGTGGGTGAGGTGAAGATGTCCCCCTACTCCTCCATAACCTTGCTCATTTGTTGTTGTCGTGCTGAGGAGCCTTGTCTGGATCTCATGGTCACAATATTCTTCTTTCCCTGCAGGTGGATCATTAGGAAAATAAATTTCCTGGTTTTGGAAATGAGCTTACTGCATTGTTTTGTAGTAACCAAAGAGATATTATCAGGTGGTGGTACCTCTGGTATCCTGTAAAAATTATTTCCAAAAGTAAAAATAACAACACAAGGTCAGGACTCATACACAACATATCGCTTCCACAAGTATGGTTGGCCTAATAATACATCAGAAACATTAAGAGGAGCAATGTCACATAATACCTCAACTGTGAAGGGTTTGATGCTGTAGGGAGGGTGGAACTGCTGGCTGGCGTGGAGATACCATCCTTGGTGAAGCCACCCAATGGTGTATAGTTGTGGGCGTGCTGTGGTCGGAAAGCCCAACCACTTCATGATGTCTGTTGAAATGAGGTTCTTTTGGCTCCCAATTTCGAAAATTAACTGTAGCGGGGAACCCTTTACCCACAACTTGGAGTGGAAGAGACACTCCTCCTTTGGATCTTCCAGTTCCTCTTTCTGGATCTTCGCAACGACAATAGTGGCGTTGGGCTTCACATCAATAATTTGTTTACCTTTTTCATTCCCCTTGTCAGGCTCTGATTCATAGTCAGAGCATGCATCTAATTCAGAAGCCCTCATCTCAGCCACCAGCGACTGCTTGGCTCAACACTCACTTGTTTTGTGAGTGGAGCTCTTGTGGAACTCACACGACTTTCCTGTGTCCTTCTTTGGCTTCATGGTGTTGTTCTTTTCTTGCGGCTTTGGAAGGTTGTCTTGGGCCACCATGCCTTGGATTTGTCCTTTTTTATTCGGTTTGGGAGCACCTTTCCCTAGCTTTTGATTCACAGATCCAAAGTCTCGCTTCTTTTGTTTGAATTTCTCCACAATCTTGGCAGCATACTGGTATGCCGTACCAAGCGAGGAGGTGTCAAGGAACTCCATTTCCTCCTAAATGTATCTGTGCATACAACTGTGATACTTTAGCACCAAATGTTTCTGAATCTTTGATACCCAACTTTGTGCACAGGGTATGGAACAGATTCGTCAGCTCATGCATATTTTGATCCCTTTGTTGCCAGAACGTGGTCCATTGTATGAACTTGTCCTCATAGCTCCCCACGAGATAATATTTTTCCTTGATGGCGTCTCGGAAATAATTCCAAGTGGGTACAACCAAGAACAAAGAGGGTTCTATCTCTTCCTTTTTCTCACAATAGGTTTCCCACCAGTCCTTGACATGGGGGGTAGCTTTGAGGAGTGCAAAAATTCATGAATCGAGAAATATCCTTCTAATAGATTCAACCATATATCTATGACATCTGCATCTATTTGACCCTCAAATATGGAAATGTCAAAGTTTACTTGTACCTTAAAGGGAGTCGCGCCTCCAGAGTGGCTGCTGGATGTAGATGCGCTGCTAGTGGGCAGTCGTTGAAGGATCTGGGCAAAGTTATCCATCATCGCATTCCTTTGTTTTTTGAGGGCCTCCTCAAGAAATATTTTGATAAGATCTCCTACTCCCTCATATTTCTTTTCGTCCCCCATGGGTGGCTGTCGGGGTTTGCGAGGCTGATCTTGTAAAGGTTCAACCAAATCGAGCCCTAATTCCTTATACTCTAACCTCATTGGGGACATGCAAAGAAGGATCAAGAAAAAGCAGACCGCTCTGATACCAATGATTTGGATTTATGAAAGAACGCAACATAATACACATATAACCATAAGCACAAATATGAAATAGAAATAACACTTCATTTCATTAATATCAAAGAACCAAATTTTCTTACAGACAGAATGGAAATAAACTAGCTAGGGCATTGGCAGCTTATCTCTGAGAAGAGATGTGGTGGCTACATGCCTATAAACTGTGTTACATTGAGGCTTGAGGGCCTATTTATTATTTAGAAACAATGGAAAATGCTAAACATCCAAAACCCTAACCCTAGGAGATGAAGTGCCAAACTATGGGCCCCATTTGGGTAAATTGGTGTTTTAACTTCCCAGGGACATAACATTGGCATATGATCTCCATTTGACGCGTACCATACCTTGTTAGAAATATCTATCCAAGGAATACAACTTTTGATGTGAGAAACATTAGTCCATGGACCCATGTTGCTCCCGGTTTTCCCAAAAAACGTTGTTTAGGGCCTTAAAATGGCTCCAGAAGTTCAGGACCCGAAAAACTGCTAATAATAGTAAGTTGTGCCAAAACTGAAAAACTGAAAGAGACAATGGTGGGACCCCAAGTGGAATAGGCAGGTGGCCACCAATATCCACATGGATCAATATGTGGAGCAACCACAAGTAGAGGAACAGAGAGTGGAAGAACCCACTCATGCAGAGACATCTAGAGACGGAAGGAAGCGCACCAGAGAGGCTGACAGGTTGGTGCTTGATGCTAGAAATAATTTGGGAGCACCCACATCACAACGTAGGAAAATGAGGTCCCCTAGAGCGATACACTAGTTACATGGATCTTATGAGCAAGAGTGTAGAGGAGTATTTTGGGTTGATGCCATGGTAGAGGAGTATGTCTCCATCATTAGAAACAATGCATGGGAAGTTTTCCCAAGACTGGAGGGAAAGTAAGTTGTAGGATTTAGGTGGATCTACAAGGTGGATCAGGAAACATATGGAAGTGTTGAGAAACACAAGACCATTTTTGTGCCTAGAGGATTCTCTCAGGTCGAGGGAATTGATTATGAGGAGACCTTTGCTCCAATTACAAGGTACTTGTCAATCAGATCTATCCTTGCACTTTTAGTGCATATGGGTGGTAGATACATTAGATGGATGTAAATACAACCTTCCTCAATGGAATGATTGAGGAAGAGGTGTAAATTGAGCAACCAAAAGGTTTTGAGACCTTCGACAGAGAGTCGCATGTGTGCAGAATCAAGAGAGCACTGTATGGAATGAAACAAGCACCTCGTGATTGGTACATCGGGATCGATAAATAACTCACCAAGTTGGGCTTCACCAAAAGTGAAGCAGATGAAAACATTTACCATATTGTGGTAGAAGGTATACTATTGATAATTGTACTTTATGTCGATGATTTAATTATGACATGTGATGAGAAACTTAATATTTCAAAGAGGATCTTGCAAGAGAATTTGAGATGAAGGATATGGGGCTCTTGCATTATTTTCTATGATTGGAAATTTGGTAAAGAGATGGGGAATTATTTGTATCTCAGGGAAAGTATGCGAATGAGATCATGAAGAAGTTTCACATGGAGAGCAATAAACCCATGGAGACTCCTCTAGCATGGAATTGGAGGAAGGAAGATGCTACTTTAGGCAAATTGGTAGAAGCTACCATCTATAGGGAGCTTGTGGGTTCACTCATGTACTTGGTGAACACACGATCATACATATGTTTTATGTTAACCAGCTTAGTCAAGCTATGGTTAAGCCTACCAAGCTCTATCAGAAGATAGAAAAGCACGTGCTGAGATACCTTAGAGACACCACAGATTTTGGGCTATGATATAGGAGGAGAAAGGGAGTGAAGCCTAAGGGGGAATATCCAGTATTGGGTCAGCAACAGTTTCCTGGTATAGCATAAAGCAGAGATCAGTTGTACTATGTTCAACAGAGGTAGAGTACATGGCTGTTAGTTAAGCAGCTTGTGAGGCCATTTGGATGAGGAAGATACTTGTTGGTTTGTTTGGTCAGCATATGGATCCAACGCTGATTTATTGTGATAAACAGAGTTGCATCAATCTCTCGATTAATCCAATTTTTCATGGCAGGTCCAATAATATTGATATACGGTGATCACCATATCAAAGATTGTGTACAGAGGAGGATTATGTCATTAGAGTACATTTCTACAAAGGAGTAGGATGCATACATATTGATGAAGGCACCGTTAAGAGGAAAATTTGAGTTCCACAGACGCAGGATCGGGGTAGTAGACAATCCCTTTCTTGTTGAGAGGGAGTGTTGAAATTGGCAACAAGAAGAGGATTCTAATTTAATTTTCCTTAATTAAATTAGAAGGAAATTGTAATTCCACATCACATGAAAAATTGTACGAGTTAACTAAGCTAGGAAGACTTAGTTAGCTCAGTCGATTAGAGTTGAGGGTCAAACTAGAGGCATGTATATTTATCTCTAAGTTTTAGAGGGTCCATTTAAAATTGTAATTATTTAACTTAATTATTTCTGTTAAAATCAATTTAACTAGTTCTAACTGATGGAGGAGCTAGTGAGAGGTCTAGTGAATTAAATATGATTTAATTCACATGAAGTGATCAATCAAATAACTGATAATTGGCTCTAAATAACTGTTGCATGTCAGTTCTAAGGAAGACCCAGTTGAGATTGGAGTTAAAGGGAAGTGTACTATTTGTTGTATAATTAGAAAATTGTACAGGTCATGCAAAGAGTCAACAGAAGGTCTTAGATGTATTGCACAATCATTAATTGGGAATTTCATAATTAATAGGGGCTTAATTTCCCTAGGGACTGCGCAAGCATGGAAGGGCACCCAGAGGCAAGAAAATGGTTAAATATTGGACCAGGCAAGCCTAGGATAGTGTGAGAGAGTCAGATATAGTGCAGAGAGCTCTCAAGCCTGAGAGAAGCATTGTATTGTTTCATATTATTGACTTATGCAATATAAAAATAACAGGGTTTTTAGCTGAGGCTTTCCCCAAATAAATATTTGTGTTTTACGATTAAAATTCTTTCTCCTTCTTGTTCATGTGATTATGCAATCGTAAATGGTTTCCGAAATTTGTAGAATAGATTCAAGTATATTTTTTTAGCATATTACAAGATCATTTGAATTTATGTGGATTTTCTACATGGAACATGTACAATAAGATGTAAGAGCATGAGGCTTGAGGGATAAAAACTTCATTTTATTCCAAAAATACAAAAAAAAATTACAAGAAAAAGAGTGGGATCCTTTAGCACGCAATTTACTGTTTTGATAGATAGGGATTTGAACCGCTTTGTATTTGATTCATTGAATTTAGTTTTTAGTTGAGAACTTTTAGGCAAATATCATGTAATAGGATTTTTTTTTCCAAAATTAGAACTATTCGATTCAAAAGAATCGAATTGAAAGGATTGTATATATATATATATATATATATATATATATATATATATATATATATATATATATATATATATATATATATATATATATATATATATATAAGTTGCAATGTTTTAAAAAAGGAGGGAGGATTTTGATAGAATAAAAAATTGAATAGAATAAATTTAATTTTCCTCTGTACCTGTGCGTAAATGCCAAATCTGAAGGTTATACTCATCTTTCGACAATTCTGAGTTGATAATAATTCAGGTCAGGTCCTAGTTAATTGATTTCTGTTTGTATTTCTTCCTTAAAAAAAATTCCTCATTCATCGTGGAAGTGAAATAGTCAAATTGCGTTAACATTCTATCAGTCGTTGACATATAGAAACTGTAGTTCTTTGTGGAAATGTAAACTTGACGGAATTGTTAGAAAATTAAATATTACAGAGCAATGCAACACATAAAATATGCTGAAAATACAAGCACACAAAACACATAAAACCAGAGAGACACAGATATATGTGGTTCACCCAGTTTGGGCTACGTCCACCCCGAACAGCCAGTCCTTCCTTTCAATTATCCAGCAAAAATGAAGAGACAAAACCCACAGCAGATCTGTTGTAATATCCTCTGTTCTCTCTCATAGTCTCCCTCTTTGTTTCTCACTCCGAGAATACACATACAATACACGGCCACAATACAATACCCTCATAAAAGCGAGGGGTTGCCTTCTAAGGCAAAAAAACCCTAATCTAAACATAACTTCTACTGTCAGATCATTTGCCTAATGAACGGCCTAGATTGACTAGAATTTACTATACTTTTACAAGGCAATTTTACATCTGTTTTTAGCTTCGGGGGCGCCGCCCCCCCTGGACCCCCCCTGGACCCCCCATGGAAGCGATTAATTACAGGCATCGTTGCCGCCCCTTTTAAGGTACAGGGGTCCAATGTTGTGATACACAGTAAACAAGATAATCAGGCTCCACACCCAACAATCTCCCACTTGGAGACTGATTGTAGCAACTCCACCGCTGCTTCATTTGCTGGACAATGACTCCTCTTTGGACCTGGCTGTTTCTCATCTTCATCGTCATCCTTGAAGACCAATTGAAACTGAGCATGTTCTCAGTTTCTCCCTGGTTACAACTTTTGTTAGCATATCTGCAGGATTCTGGCTAGTGTGTATCTTTTCCAGCTTCAACTCTCCATCTTCCAATACCGACCGTATGAAATGGTACTTGAGATGTATGTGTTTAGTCCTAGAATGAAATGCTGAGTTCTTTGCAAGATGAATAGCACTTTGGCTATCACTGTATAGTGTGCCCATATCATGCTTCTTACCCAATTCATCCATAAACCTTTGTAACCAAATCATTTCTTTACTAGCCTCCGTAGCAGCAACATACTCGGCTTCTGTTGTTGAAAGTGCAACAACACTTTGGATTTTTGAAACCCAACTGACAGTTGTTCCACCTACAGTAAATACATATCTTGTAGTGCTCCTCCTGTTATCTCTGTCACCTGCCATATCTGCATCAACATATCCCTGTAGAGCAATGTTTGAACCACCAAAGCATAATGCTTGATTTGTGGTACCTCTCAAATATCTGAGAATCCATTTTACTGCCATCCAATGTTCTTTTCCTGGATTTTTCATATACCTACTTACAACTCCCACCGCATGTGCAATATCAGGCCTTGTGTAGACCATTGCATACATTAAGCTTCCAACTGCTGATGCATATGGAACTTTAGACATATAATCCATGTCTTCTTGGGTCTTTGGGCACATCTCCTTACTAAGTTTGAAATGTCTAGCAAAAGGTGTACTAACTGGTTTTGCATTCCGCATATTAAATCTTTTCAACACCTTTTCTATGTACTCATTCTGAGACAGTGTTAATTTGCGATTTTTCCTGTCTCTAGTTATCCTCATACCAAGGATTTGTTTTGCAGCTCCCAAATCCTTCATTGAAAATGAATTTGCCAATTTTCTTTTGAGCACATTTATTTCCTGCATTTTAGACCCTGCAACAAGCATGTCATCTACATACAATAACAATATAATATAGCTACCATCATTTTTCCTTTTTAGATAAACACAATGATCAGAGTGACATCTAGTATAACCTTGTTCAGACATAAACTTCTCAAATTTTAGATACCATTGTCTTGGAGCCTGTTTTAAGCCATACAAGCTCTTATTTAACCTACACACCAATTTTTCTTTCCCTTTCACCTCATATCCTTTTGGTTGCTGCATGTATATCTCTTCCTCCAAATCTCCATGGAGAAATGTTGTCTTTACATCTAACTGTTCAAGATGTAAATCTTTCGTTGCTACAAGACTTAAGATAGTTCTGATTGAATTCATCTTAACAACAGGAGAAAATATTTCATCAAAATCAATACCTTTATTCTGTGCAAACCCCTTCAGCACAAGTCTAGCTTTGTACCTCTGTTTTCCTCCATCTTCTTCCTTTAGCCTGTAAACCCATTTATTCTGCAATGCATTTTTACCTGCAGGCAACTTGACTAAGTCCCAAGTCTGGTTATGCCTTAAGGAGTCCATCTTTTCTTCCATGGCTAGCTCCCACTTCTTCCTGCTTTCAACCTACATTTCTTCTTCATAACATCTAGGTTCACCAGAATCAGTCAACAATAAATAATATAATGAAGGAGAGTATCGTTCAGGGGGTCTACTTATCCTGGTAGATCTTCTAACACCACTTTCAGGTGCTTGAGGTGCCTGTTGCTGTTGTGGTGGTTGCTGCTGCTGTGGTTGTTGATTATTATTATTTTCAGGCACCTTTAATTTTTCAGTTATCTCATCAAGAATCGTGTATTCCTTGCTTTCTTTTTCCTTTTTCTTTTCCTGCAACTGATTCTTATACAATACCTTTTCATTGAATATTACATCTCTGCTCCTAATGATTTTGTGATTTTCATAATCATATAAGCGATAACCAAAATCATTAGCACCATATCCAATAAAGGTACATTTCTTTGATTTTGCCTCAAGATTTATTCTGTTTTCTTTATAAATATGGACAAAGGCCTCACAACCAAAAGGCTTTAAAAAAGAGTAGTTTACCTTTTTACCTGTCCATGCTTCCTCTGGAATACCACCATCCAAGGAAATTGAAGGCCCTTTGTTTATTAGATAAACAACAGTATCTACAGCATCTGCCCAAAATTGTAAAGGCAATCCTGCATGCAATCTCATGCACCTTGCACGCTCCATGATTGTTCTGTTCATCCTTTATGACACACCATTTTCTTGTGGTGTTCTTGGAACTGTCTTCTCTCTACGAATTCCATGCTCTGAACAGTACCTATCAAACTCTTTGCTGCAATATTCACCTCCATTGTCTGATCTGAGACACTTCAACTTCTTTCCTGTCTCAATCTCAACCAAAGCTTTCCATTTCTTGAAAGTATCAAATACATCAGATTTATTCTGAATACAATAAATCCATGTTTTTTTAGTTGCATCATCAATAAAAGTAACATAATAATGAGAGCCACCGAGAGATGATACCTGAGTAGGTCCCCATACATCTGTATGCACAAGCTCCAATTTTTTTTTCTTCTTTTCTTTCCCAACTCTGAGAAATCTGACTCTCTTTTGTTTTCCATAAATGCAATTCTCACAGAAATCCAAATAAACATTCTTCAAACCTGGCAGCAAATTTCTTGAGTGAAGAATTTTCATCCCCTTCTCACTCATGTGTCCGAGCCTATGATGCCATAATGCTGCATCTTCTCCTTTGGAATTTAAAGAATTAACAGAGTTAGAAATACCATTGCATAAATACAATGTACCAAAATTTTCACCTTTTGCTATTACCAGCACTCCTTTGGTGACCTTCCAAGTTTTATCTGTGAAAGTTGTCACACAACCTTCACTGCCTAATTGCCCTGTTGAAATCAGATTTTTCTTCAGATCTGGAACATGCCTTACCTCCTTTAGTAGCCATTGGTTTCCATTTTGTTGTTTTACAAGAACTTTACCCATTCCAACAATTTTACAGGGTTTATCATCACCCAAACGAACTTGTCCAAAATGTCCTTGAACATAGTCATGAAAATATTTCTTATCAGGTGTGGCATGGAATGAAGCCCCTGAATCTACAACCCAAGAATCGGTAACATTTTCGAAAGAAAGAATCAAAGCATCTTGTAACACATCACCTGTCACATTTGCTTCATGATTGTTTTCTTGCTGTGTGTCTCCTTATTTTCCCTTCCGAGATCTACAGTCTTTCTTTAGGTGTCCTTTCTTTCCGCAATTCCAGCACACTATCCCCGATTTGGACTTGGATCTGCCTTTCCTTGATTTACTGCGATATCCCGAGCTCTTTCCTCTTTCCATTCTTCTTCCCCTAGACTCTGCACTCAAAGCATTACCTGATGTCTCACTGGAGCTTTTTCGTTGCATTTCCTCGCTAAGGATAGCACCAACAACATCATCAAACTTTAGAGTACTAGATCCAGAGATAGAGTTACTAATGGCCATTACTAAACCATTCCAACTCTCTAGCAATGAGCACAAGAATAACCGAGCTCTAACTTCATTATCAAAGTTTACCCCTATAGAGCTTAACTGACTGGTAATTGTATTAAAATCATTTAAATGGTCTGCAACAGATCCACCTTCCGACATCTTCATATTAAATAGTCGTTTCATAAGAAATACCTTGTTTGAGGCCGAGGGTTTTTCATATAGTTTCGCCAATGTCTGCATCAAACCCTTTGTTGTTGTTTCCTTCGAAATATTGAAGGCGACTGACACTGCAAGACACAACCGTACTGTTTCGAGTGCCTTTCTATCGAGATTGTTCCATTCCGCGTCTGTCATGGCCGCCGGCTTCTTTGTTTTTTCGCTCAATGGTAGGTACAGATCTTTCTGATACAGATAATCTTCCTTCTGCATCTTCCACAGCGGAAAGTTTTGGCCCTTAAATTTCTCGACCGTAAACTTACCATCGTCCGCCATTGCTCCCACTCGAGCCAGGAACCCTTCTTTCCTGCGAGTTTATCAGCCAAATATACCTTCAGCTTTGATACCAGTTGTTAGAAATTAAATATTATAGAGCAATGCAACACATAAAATATGCGGAAAATACAAGCACACAAAACACATAAAACCAGAGAGACATAGATATACGTGTTTCACCTAGTTTGGGCTACGTCCACCCCGAACAACCAGTCCTTCTTTTCTATTATCCAGCAAAAATGAAGAGACAAAACCTACAGCAGATCCGTTGTAATATCCTCTGTTCTCTCTCACAGTCTCCCTCTCTGTTTCTCGCTCTGAGAATACACATACAATACACAGCCACAATACAATACCCTCATAAAAGCGAGGGGTTGCCTTCTAGGGAAAAAAACCCTAAACTAAACATAACTTCTACCGTCAGATCATTTGCCTAATGAACAGCCCAGATTGACTAGAAATTACTATACTTTTACAAGGCAATTTTACATCTGTTTTTAGCTTCGGGGGCACTGCCCCCGAAAACCCCCGCTAGGGGGGGGCTCCGAAAAGCGCTGCCCCCCCCCTTGGACCCCCCACGGCAGCGATTAATTACGGGCGGCGTTGCCGCCCCTTTTAAGGTACAGGGGTCCAATTTTGTGATACAAAGTAAACAAGATAATCAGGCTCCACACCCAATAGGAATTAAAGAAATAGAGATGCTATAATGCGTGCTGAGTCAAGGAGAATTACAGTCCTTAGAAATCAATCCGAAGGCAAATCACATTTTATTTGCAGAGAGGTTAATATTAAATAGATTTGAAGTTTATTAAACAGAGATTTGAAAATAGCATAACCGTTCAATCAAGGCAACAGACATATCTAACGGATATCGTAATTTAAGCTACACATAGGTTAAATTGAAAGTTAGACACAATGATTTTATAAGCCGGATTTGATAATACAAGTTGACCATCCAGCATGCATTAAATTGGACGGCCATCACATGAGAGATTTAGATCCAATGGAAATCACAATTAAACTTGCGCAGAGTTTAAAGAGAATTTTGGATGCGATATTTTCATAAAATCTAGTTTAATTGAGTTGAGTTCTGTGTTTGATGCAAAGGTTTTAATGCTGGTTTAAATCTATTTCCCAATCAAATAAAATCGACTTAGCAAACATTGCTATGATTGGTTTTATTATTGCTGCATTATATATATATGTTATGAAATTATGATTATGTCATTATTGGAAGGGTTGTAAAGTGGGTATTTTAATGAAATTTGAGTTTTGTGGTCTAATAAAAATTTGAAGTTGATGACTGATACGAGTAAGGAAATAGAAGAAGTTCCACCAGAAATTGAAGAAATTGTTTCAATATTTAAGAGCTGATCACTTACACATGCATCCAGACCACCATTAGTGGTATCAGAGAAGCATTTAGACACTGAGTGAGATCTCAAAGATCAAGAAAAGAAATCCAACATAGCTTACAGATTTGGAAGAGGAGGTGGTGTTGGTCGAAGAAGAGGAAGACCAATTGCAAATGCTGAAGTGATGGAGGTTATGCAATAGATGCAAGCCAGATTAGAAGCAATGGAAATGGGAAATCAAAGAGATGCAGATGCTGGAGATGTCAGTGAGCATGAAGTTGAATCTGCAGAAGAGGGAGAACCTGCATAATTTACTCTTGAAATGAGATTTTTTAAATTAGTGTTGGGATCCACCTCTAAACCAAGACTTGAGGTTTCAATTTTTACAAGAAGCTTAAATCCAGAGGAATTGATAGATTGGGTTAATGACATGGATAAGTTCTTCGATTATAAAGAAATGGATGAAGGAAAAAGAGTGAAGTTTTTTGTCACAAAATTGTAAGGACGTGCAGTGATTTGGTGGGATGGAGTGCAGGCAGAAATAAGGAGACTTGGTAAGTAGCCAATGAAGAATTGGAACCGGATGGTGGAAAAGTTGAGAGGTAAGTTTTTGCCAAGTGATTATCAACTTTAATTATTTAGAAAAATGCAGAATCTTAGATAGATATCAATGACAGTCAAAGAATACACAGAGGAATTTTATAAAGTGAGCATAAGAGCAGGACAAATTCAAGATACAACAGAGAAGATTGCAAGATATATTAATGGTCTCATAATGGAGATACAAGATGAGATAAGTCTGCTGTCTCCTAAAATAGTGGAAGAGGCTTATCATATGGCCTTGAAAGCTGGAGAAAAACTCATAAGGAAGCAATCTACCAGAGAAAGAAGTAATTTATGAGGAAAAAGAAATCAAGGTGGTGTTATTCATCAGTATTTTTTAGTTGTTTAGATGACTATATGCTTTACCCAGGTTTTCTAGAAACCAAATTCAAACAATCATTTTGTCCTCTAGAAATCCCCTCAGAGAAATTTTTCACTTTCCCCTCTCTTGTCTGCTGTGATCAGCTTGGTCATCCTCTCAAAACCCCATCCTAGACTGGTAAGCCTTACTCTATCCATGATTATTACTTCTATATTTAAAAATATTACTTCTGATGTCTCAAATATTCCTATTTCACAAAAAATGTCTGGCCAGGATGAGTTAAGTATTTTCTTGTATTTTTCCCACTGCCGAAGTCATTGTTGATATCAAAAGTCTGTCTAGAAAACCCTTCACAATAATGAAAAAGTGTCTAGGTTTATAGGTGATGGTGCTTAGGTAAAATATCTAAAAGGCCCTATGTCTGGTTAAAAACTCTGTTTCTAACCATTAGTCAAGAGCCCTTTCCTAAAAACCTTCCTAAAAAATCTATTTAGTCTTCCTTAAGTCATGCATTATCATGTCTCCATCATTTCTGTTTCAACAGAGCTCAAATGGTAAAATTAAGAAAATCAGAGCTGACTGGGTCATTTTTCTAAAAATAAGGCGCTCAAACAATCTCCAAGGTGGCCCCTCCTAAACCAAACAGTAAAATCTATGAAGTCACCCTATCAAATACATCTCTGTAGGGATGTATTGATGTTTGGCCTAAATCAAAACAGGGTAAAAGAGAGGCACCAAAGAAAGGCTTCAGTCAAAGACAGTTGGCATTTGCACAGAGGTACAGTGAGCTAAAAATATAGAAAAATCAAGTTTTTCACTGCAAATCAGGGATACCTAGAATATCTCAGAACATCATCCATAAGGGCTAAAAACACAGCAAGCTGGAGACAACTGTAGGGGTTTTGATGTCACTATAAAAGGCAACATACTGCTCATTCCATTCTTTGTGCAAAATCTTAGAAAAAATTAGTGAAATGTGAACAACATGGCACATTTTGGCAAAGATGCCCTTGAGATAGTTTATGTACTTCAAGACATGAATGAGAGAGGGACAACTGCCCTTTTCCCATGCCCCTCCAAACATGACAAAAATGATCAGAGGCGCCATCAAAGGAAAAGACTAAGACTACTACATAAGGACAGTCACACTAAAGAAAAGAACAATAGGTATGTTTTGTTTGAAAACACAAAATTTGTTTGTTGTCCTCACAGTGGGAAGTTTTTTCAAGTTTGTTTTTTCAGAAATTTGGATAAATATGCAAGTGGGAATTATGAGGTAAAAACAACACCGCCTTCATAAACAAGCAGAGGGTGTAATTTTTTTTTCGAGTTATCTCCTAAAGATAAGTAAAAGAGTAACAATCAGAGCTCGTTGGTTAAACTGTCACACAAAGGATAGTCACAGCCTTGTTTCAAGGAGTATGGAGGCACAACAGCTTCAAAACTTGCCTTGCAAATACAAACAAATGCCATCACAAATAAATTAAAGGCTTAGACCATAAATCAGTGGTTTAAGAAACAAAATGAAAACTGGCTCCAAAAATGTTTTTTCTCACTGAAAAGACAGTCAAAGGAAAGTAATGAAAAGTGGAGTTAGAACTTTACAAAGGTGGGCTTTTGTTCCAAATTATTTCAAAAAAATGGGATATAAATACCCCCAACGGCCTTTTTCCATTCATTTCATCTTTAGCAAAGAGGAGGAGGGCTTTTGATTTTTTCGAAGAAGCAGTCTCGGGCAGAAAACCAGAGACGATGCACGCCTGTAGACTGGCGCTGCGTGCCTGTAGACACACCAAGTGTGATTTGTAACGGGACGCTGTGTGCCTAAAAATCAGTGCCGCGCGTTCCGTCAGCTACCTGGCGTGCAAACCCTGCCACCCGACAGCGACCAGGCCACTGCCCGACACCGCGTGCAGAGGCCACCCGGCCCGACGGTGCTACACGCCCAACAGTGTCGTCATCGTACCTCTACGTGCAGAGGCTGCCCGGGCTGAGGGTGCTACGCGCCCAGTACAATGCCCATCGCAACACTGCGTGCAGAGGCCACCTGGGTAGACGCTGCGCGCCTGAAGGAAAAAGCGCAGCACCACCCTAAAATTCACGGAAAAGGCCGAAATTTCTTTGTTTTCACCTAGAATTGGTTTCTCATCACAGGGAAGAGTTTCTAAGAGGTAATTTCCATTATTTTACATCTCCCCATCAGGTTTTTGAGCTATGAAAGCACCAGTTAAGGCTAAGATTGTGTGTAAAATAGTTTGAGGGAAAAATTTGAATACAATTGTAACCTATTCTCTGTTGAGAATCTAGCCTTATTTAGAGGTCCTAAGTCTCCTGAAAGCATCTTTCCTCTGCACTTCATCTACAAAGAGGTTTTATATTTTAAAACATTGAAAGAAAGGGCAAAGTAATCACCATGTCTCAATAAGACAGTGATGAGCCTTAAAGACCAAGAAGAAAGGCCAAAAAAGGAGGCAAGCCCAACATATTCGAAACTATAGACACCAAAGAGCTAATTGCCTCACCTTCTGTCTTGTCTTATTTCCAAGAATTTGGATGTTTGGTGTTCTGCAACAAGGTACAAGAAATCAAAAGCCATCCTAAACTTACTGAGTTATTTTCCTCAAGACTTCACGGGCATAATATTCATTTGGTAGGGTTATATTTTGAGTTGACCCCTAAAGTTGTCTCTAAAGCCACTAGGATCCCTTGCATAGGGGAGAAATGTTTTAAATAAACACATCTTGACTTGATTCATTATCATCCTTTTCTAAAGCCTAGATGTCAAGCTGCATGTAAAGCCATTTTTCCTTTTTCCCATCTACTCGACAGGTATGCCCTCCTTCTGAAGATTGTCATGAAATAATTTACCTGTGAGGGTCACTTTTCCCGAATCTATTCCTATCATATTAGACTCCTCATGCACTTCACCAGGACCAAACTGCTGAACTTACCTTATTTCCTTTGCAAAAGCATTGAAAATATGTCCACCATCATGAAAAAGAAGCCTCCATCTTAGGAGATGACAAGCCTATTTCATCGCACTCTTGTCAAAATCATTATAACTCACCAAACTGGAGCAACAAGGCGTTCCTTGGGAAGCCTTTATCGCCCATGATGACTTTACCTCTTCATCCTCCATCCCATTGCAAAATGTGCCATCCTCTTCTCAAAATCTTCCTCATACTCCTTCATTGCCCTCCAATGACTATGTTTCACTTTCCTCCCATGAATCACTCTCCCAAGCAAAAATTCTTCAAACAACTTCTACAAACATAAGTAATCCTGAAGAAAGCAGTGGTAGCCCTAAAAGAAGCACTGTTGATCCAGAAGAAAGCAGTGATGATCAAAGTGAGGAAATGTATGAGGAAGATGAGAGTGAGGAAGAAAGCAGTGATAATCAAAAGGAATATGAAGGTGAGGAAAAGTATGAGGAATGTGAGAGTGAGGAAGAAAGCAGTGATAATCAAAAGGAAGATGAAAGTGAGAAAAAATATAATGAAAGTAAAGAAGGAGGAAATGACCTTGAAGAAAGCAGCGGAGGCCCTAAAGAAAATAATGATGATCACAATAATGAAGACAAGGGAGATGATACAAATAGTAAGGGGAAAGATGATGAAAACCTTGAGGAAAAGTGTGGTGATAATGACAAAAACAACACAGAAAATGAAGACAACAAAGGAGGAGATGACAAAAACAACAGAGAAAATGAAGACAGCAAAGGGCAGCACAGTAAAAATAGCAAAGACACTAGCAGCCAAGGAAAAAATAGTAGAAACAAAAGCATAGATAAAAACAAGAAGTAAGAGGAAGACAGTCACAACAAAGAGGAAATTGATGAGGATAGTCCATAGATAGTTTTTAGAGTGGTCTTAAATACACAAGGAAATGATGGCAAAAGTCTTAATGATGTAGATAGTCAACACAGTAGTAAAAAGGGTAAAGGGCATAACCCTTTTGAAGGTACACTTGGTGATAAGAGCATAAAAAATGTTGAAATTGCTAATCAAGGGGTTTTCCCACAACAAAGTGAAAAATAAATGCCCACAAAAAATATTCTTGAAGGAAAAGACAGTCCTAGGGCTACAAGTGACCAAATTCAACAAGCCCAGTTTGTGACACCTCTCATCATCCCTCATTAGAAAGGTGAGAAGCATGTGCTTGCTGCCCCCAAAGGCAAGGGGCCATTCACTCCTCCTCAAAGCAAGTAAAAGGTAAAATCACCAAAACAGTGAGAGATAAAGTCACTCAAGTACTGAAAAGAAATTTCACCATGGCATTGAGGAGCAGAGGTAAACTGCCAAAGAAAGGCAAGGGTGAATTTCCAAATAAAGGCAAGGGTAATAAGCCCATGAAGGACAAAGGCAAGAATGCCATGGAAGAGCAAGAAAGCATCCATGAAAAAGAGAGGGAATTTTAACTCATCCACATTGACAATGACGAGGACAATGAAACAAGGATTCTTAATTCCCTCTTACAAGACCAGGATGCACAAGTTAGAGATTTTGTGATTGATTTGGAAAGATCAAAACATATCATTCATTTCCTACAAACACAAAATGCGCAAATGAGTGGCCAACTTGCCATTTATGAAGCCCAGGCACACAAGTACGAAAGAGAGGCTCAGAAATCACAAGTGAAGCTAGACGAATACATGGGTGACTACGAAGAAGATGATGAAGAAGAAGGGCCAACTACGAAGAAGCCTAAGACTATGGGTCTTAGGAGAGCATTAGAAAAATAGAGAGAAGAAGAATTAGCTCGAATGCAGCAATTCCCTCTCACTGAGCTCCTAGCCTTGGAAATTGAAAATGACAAAGAATCATGGCTAGAAAGGGCAAGCCTACATTTAGAGGCCAAATTGGAGAAAGCAAACAAGGATTTAGGATTACAAAGAAAGATGACTCAGCATTACAAAAATCTAAATCCGTTTGCTAGGAAAAAGCTCACAGCTGCCCAAAGGAGGTGTCCGGTGTGAAAATATGGAAAAGACCAAGCTAGGATTAGAATTTTGGCCCAAGCTTCACTACAGGTTTCTAAAGACCCTTGAGGGATCCACTCACCAAATTTGGGCAAAATTGGACACCTTTTTATTTTTTGTGAATTTTCAAGCCTAGGAGCACAGCACCTCAGACGCTACGCTTTTTCTCAGAGCATTTCCAGTAGGAAAGGTTTAAATTTTTGGACTCCTTGGCACTAGGGGAGTATTCTCATAAATTTTTAGCTCATTTGGATCTGTTTTGGTCCCTCAAAAGGCCCAAAAACAACCTTTTTTTTTTCACCTTTCTACCACTATTTTTGAGCAGGTGCTACGCCCCTAGGTTTCTGCACTGTTTCCACTTTTTGAGAAGCTTCCAGAGATCCGATTAGAAAAAAATAAAGTATATTTGGAAATTAGACATCCATATATTTCTAACGGGCCATCACGGAGCCTTTTTCGACATCCGGAAGGCCTCCAAACCTTGCTACAAAAAGGCCTTTTTTGGTGCTGCGCGCCTGGAAATTTTGCTAAAAAAGAGACAATTTTCTGCATTCATGTGTGAGGACAAGGAAAATGTGCATTAGATAAGTTTTATCATGTATGTCAGAGCCTAAAAGTCAATAATTTTTGCTATTTTGGTCCGAAAAGGATATTTTGAAGAGATATTTTGTGCCTTGGACCTTGTAAGGCCTCAAGGGTAGTTTTAGATATTTTTCTTTGGCCAATGGCCTTCTAGCTTCTCTAGTAAGTTTTTTCTCCTCTTGGCTTATATAGACCATGAGGATTAATTGTAAAAGGAGGAAAAACTTGACATGTTAAGAGCGATAAATAGTTTTATGAGCTTGAAGAAAATACTGGTTTTATGAAGTGGATGAATGTCTTGCTTGGCTTGATGGTGGAGGAGCATTGTGTGCAGGATTCCATAGCTTGGTGAATGGTGATGTTCCCCTAATTTATTTATGTCTTCTTGTTTCCATTAATGTTTCATACTTCTTATTTTCTGTAGATCATAAAAGTATATGTTGAGATATGCTCATGGAAGCACCTCAAACCTCCTGTTTATTACAGCTTTGATGTTTTCTTCTTCTTGGTCATTATAAGGAATTATTAACTGCTCCTTAGGTCCACCAAGAAATTTTCATTTGTTTCATTAATGGTCACTATGTTAGCTATCAAATCTGATTAAAGGTATGCCTGCTTATTTGAAGTTCTCAAAACTCTATTTTTGAAACCTTTCTATGAAATACTGATTGCTTAGGTTAAGTCAAAGAGGTCTCGTTCGATCTTGCCCTTTGTCCATGCTTACCAACCTGTTTCACAGTTCCCAGTAGTTTGATATATGTTTTCTAGGAGCTCCCTCTTCATATATTAAGTTATTTTTTTATCTTATATGTTTTTCCAATAGCTGAAAGGTGAATTTCCAAAGTTAGGAGTTCTTATGCTTCTATGTCTCACCTGAATGTTTATCTTTTATGTTTATCAGCTTGAGTATTATTCATAGATATTAATGGTTTTCCCTACCTCATTAGTATTTTCTTTCAAACTATATATGTTTAAGACTTCTTTGTTTTTCACAAACTTAATGTTCATTTCACCTCATACCTCACCCAAAGGATCCATTAACCTTACTAAATCAGCCCTGCAGTACACCTTTTCCATCATTTAGACATCCTTGACTTTAGCTGACCCCATAGCCCTGTTGATTTGATAAAATCTCTTTCTATTTGTCCTACTTGATCAGTTTTACGTCAAAACCAAAAAAAACCAAAATATACTTAACAACTAGCCTAAATCAAAACATACAAAGTGAACAAGTTCACATCCTTCACATAATAGAGAGAGCCCTCTCTGAGTCCAGGAATGCTAGGTCCTAGGACTCCAAAGATTGGTTTGATGTTACCCTGTCATTTGGTTTACCAATATTCCAAATTACGGGACACCAACATAATGGTGATCACGGTGGGACCCATTGAGTACATAACAACCTAGAAAACTCTTGCAGAAACATTTTTCCTTCAAAATTAAAATCAAACAAGCAGCTTATAAAGCCATTAGATTAGACTCTCTTTGTTTCACCACCTTAGCTAAGTGATGAGTCAGGTATAGGACACTCTTACAGACTAGGCTACATATAAAAACTCTGTAAAAAACCTCACAAAAACATTCCTAGATTGGTCACTATCAGTCATTGGCGGTGGACCATAAAAACTTGTCTCTACAAAACAACAACATTCACCTGGCGACTCCACTAGCCTCCAATAGGCCTACTACTCCGTTCAAATACCAAAAACTTCTATAAGTTTACTATCCTGTTAATTTACCCTTCCAAATCCAAAAACCATGATGCAGTCTCTGAAATCAGTGGTAAACTAAGTATTATTTAGAGCTTTAGAAACTTTGTCAAAACATAAAAACACAAATAAATAGCCTTAGAACAAAACTATAGCTTTCTCACCATCCTAGAAAAATGATGATCTAGCTTTAGAACACTCTTACAAGTTTTTGGTTTACATAAAAAATTTCTAAAAAGAAAATTCTTAAAATTTTTTCCTTTGTCAGTATTGGTGGTGGACCATAGACTTCAAAATCACTAAAAACATCCACCTGGTGACTCCACTAGCCTCCATTAAGTTTTTAAACTATTACTAGCACCCATAAACTCCTAGAGAGGACAACCTTTCGAAAGAAATCACAACTGTCATCCTATCTAAATTTTGAATTTGAAATCTGGTTTCACGAAGAATTAATACCAAATCTCATCCGGACCCAAATCCTCCTATCATAGTTGATGACCCAGAAAAGATTTTGTGGAAAACTTATGAAACTGGAAACTTAGCTACCGATAGGACTATTCGCAAAGCAAGCTCTGTACCCAAACATCTTACATCCTTACAAGACCCATAGTTTGACTTGTGTCTCGCAAAAAGCCTTTTTAGAAACAAATCACAAAGTAGAATCGACCTTGCCAATCGTGAACCCTTAGACTTACAGCAGAGTCCTGGCAGAGAAGCCTCCCCCACTACACCACCTGATTTTCAGCTTCTCCACCACTTCGGCTCTTTCCACCCCAAGTCTTATCAAAATTAGTTTACAAGTCCAAGTACTTCTGCCACACCCATTCACACCACCACTGTGCAAATCACCTCATCTCATACTGCAAATACTCCCACTGTAAATCCACCATAAGCTCCCATCATGGTAGCATGGTATGCACCCTTAGTGTTACCACAGCCTTTGCTACCTTTTCCAAATGACTACTAATCCAGAATCCCGCACTTCACCGGGGCTGAATCCACTACCTCCCAACAACATGTAGATAGAATCAATGATGCTTTTGACTACATAGAACTAGAAGAATAAACCATGAAGATGAGGATGTTCGCCCAAAGCCTAGGAGGAGAAGCCAAAAAATGGTTTAAAAACTTGACTCCTAATAGTATACATGATCTCCTGTCACTTTATCAAACTTTCTTAAACAGATGGGAAATCAAGAAAAATCCCCTTCAAATTGTTTCTGAATATAACAATCTTAAAAGGAACATAGGGGAAAGTGTTCAAGACTATTACACTAGGTTCAACAATGTCTATAACGCCCTCCCGTCTCACATGAAACCTCCACCCAGCCTAGCACTAGTAAAATTTCCAGAAGGTTTCGATCCAGACATGACATATCAGTTAAGAGAAAGAGACCCTAAAACTTTAGAAGAAATGCAAAAGGGAGCTATTAGTGTTGAAGCCAACCTCATTGAAAAGAGGGCTAGGATGAGATCAGAAAAGAAAGTCACTTACCGAGATGAGACCATGCCTTCCACTTCCTCTTTAGATTCCAAAATAGATAACCTAGTTAGGACCATGGAGAGAATGATGGAAAGGATAAACTTAAGTGAGAGAACACCTCCTAGGGACAACCAACCAAACCCCCAAAATAGAAACCGGAATCAGAACTTTAGAAGAGACCCACCTCAAATCAAACCAAGAGAAAATGATCAATAGATCAAACCACCCTTCCAAGATAACTATGTTGATGAAGGGGAAAGAGTTATTGAACAACCAGATGAAAATCATCTAAACTTGATAGGCTCTAATAACGAGGGTGAGGTTTTTCTCATAGAAGAAGAACAAGGTTTTTTCTCCTCAAACGAAGGTGAAACAAATTATGAGGATCCCGAAGATCCTGAAATAGGATTACAAAACACCATAATGGAATTCCAATGGCAATATGATCTTAGGAGTAAGAAAAACCAAGATAATTCTAGGAAAAAAAACTCAGACACTACTGTTAAGAAAGCTCCCGAAACCATTCTTAAAGGAATAGCAGACAGTAACAATGTCGTAGCTAAGAAAACTGATAAGAACAAAGACAAAACTAGCCAAACAAAACTTGACCCAAGTTATCCTAGTACCTCTACTAGGGCCCCTGAGAAAACTTTGCTGAACAAAGCCCCTAACCAAAATCAGCAAATCAAGAATATAGAAAAATTTATGGCTGATAAAACTAAGGCAAATGTGCCTAAAACCAAATGCCTTTCAGTTTTGAAGGAGATATTGCTAAGATCAAGATAACCATGCCCCTCACCAAATTAATAGCTATAGATGTGTACAGATCCCAAATTTTGAAAGTCCTAAACATAGTAAATGATTCAGACACTTTAAATTTGACAAAAAATAGACCCGAGTTGTTATTTGGTCTCGAAGTAGAGGGAAAATATCAAGAAGGATCTGTCTCTCCTTTTTATGTCAGCTTGAACATACACGAAAAAATATTACACAACGCCATGCTAGATTCCGGTGCTTCCCATAACCTCATGCCTAAAGTAGTCATGGAAAGTTTGGGCCTAGAGGTAACCAAACCTTACAAAGACTTGTACTCATTCGATTCAAGTATGTTCAAGTTTTTGGGCCTGATAAAAAACCTTTGTATCATCCTTGCACAAATACCTACTAAAAGCCTAATCTTGGATGTATTAGTAGCTGATATTCCCCCGAAATATGGCATGTTATTATCCAGGTCATGGGCAGCCAAACTATGAGGTAGCCTCCAAATGGACATGTCATATGCCACTATCCTAGTTTTTAACCAAACCAGGAAGCTGTATCGAGAGACTTACATTAAATATATGGTAAGAAACCTAGATAGGCCAAACAATACTCCGATTTATTCCATCCATTAAAATTTGGATTCTTTTATTTTATACAACTAAATTGATATTAATGAGCAAATAAAAGAAAATAAAGAAGAACTCAGTCTGTCAGAATATCCTCCCTTATCCTTAAATAAAGAAAATGAAAACCAAAACTCTAACATACCTGAAAAACAAATTAATGATAAACACGAAGTGGAAACTCTTTGGAGCATAAGCTTTGATGGTTTGTGTGGAAAAAATGGTTCAGGGGTTGCTATCTGGATACACAATACAAATTAGGGTCATTCATACAGATTAGAATTCCAATGTACCAATAACATTGCAAAATATGAGGCCATCCTCCTTGGTTTGCACTTACTTAAAGACTTAGGTGCTAAGAAAATATCAGCCCAAGGAGATTTAGAACTTGTGATTAAACAAATCAAAGGTGAATATTCAACCAAGAACACAAGATTGAGGGAATACAAAAATGTTGCCCTAGACATCCTCAAAACCTTCGAGAAATATGAGCTCACTTACATTCCTAGAGCCCAGAATGGGCTCGCCAATGAGCTCGCCTTTGTTGCAAGAAATTGCCAAATACCATTTGCAAATGAACAATGTCGTATCAAAGTCAAACACCATCCTACAATACCTGACAACATTAACCATTGGCAGATATTTGAAGGTGATGAACAAATTGATGATTTTCTGCAATCTAGAAATGAGTTTGAAATGAATAAACCAAGCTTAGAACATGAGGAAGACAATCATGATAAAGATAAAGATCATGAGTCCAAGTTGCCTTCTCTAGAAAATATAAATCTGATCACACATCCTTATGAAGATGAAATATATGAGGACCTAGAACAAGGAGAGCTTGAAGTCTTATACTGTGAAAATGACACAATACCCAGAGGCCTTGCACGATTTTAATGATGTGGCAACAAACCAAAAATGGAATCCACTGAGGCTGATATAGAAGAGTATAACATAGGGAGCATAGAAGAAAAAAAAATGATCAAAGTCTCCAAAACCCTCCCTCCTCACATCAAACAGAAGTATGTTGAATTGTTTAAAGAGTTTAAAGATGTTTTCGCATGGGGATACCAAGATTTGAAATCATACGACACAAGCATTATTCAACATAAGGTTCCTCTCAAAGAAAACCAGAAGTCTTCCAAACAAAAGTTGAGGAGGATAAATCCCATCTTATTACCTTTAGTTGAAAAGGAAATAAAAAAAATGTATGATGTTGGGATAATAGTTTCCTTTAGATACTCTAAGTGGGTTTCAAACCTTGTTTCAGTTAGAAAGAAGACCAGAGAGATTAGACTTCGCATTGACTTTAGAAATCTGAACAGGTCCTCCTTAAAAGATAACTATCCTTTTCCCAAAATGGACCACATACTTTAAAAAGTTGTTGGATCTAAAAGAATGTCGTTACTTGACGGTTTTTTCGGATACAACCAAGTGTTGGTTTTCCCTAGTGATCAACACAAAACCGCTTTCACCACACCTTGGGGCACATTCATATATGTTAAAATGTCTTTTGGGTTAATGAATGCCCGGGCAACGTTTCAAAGAGCCATGGACATAGATTTCTCAAAAGACATAGGTTACTTTATATTCATATAGCTTGATGATATCACAATATATTCCAAATCAGATGAGGAACATCTAATTCACCTAAGAAGGGTTTTTGAAAAATGTAGGAAATATGGCCTATCTCTAAATCCCAAGAAAACACTTTTTGGCCTCGAAGAAGGAAAGCTCCTAGGCCACATAATTTATGAAGATGGAATAAAAATAGACCCCAAAAGGATTGAAGGCATATTGCAAATCATCCACCCCAGAAACATTAAGGAGTTACAATCTTTCATTGGAAAGATTAATTTCCTAGGAAGATTCATCCCCAATCTTGCCGAACTTTTAAGAAGTATCACGGACATGATGAAAAAGGAGGTAGGAGTTAAGTGTAATTTAGAGGCCAAACAATCTTTCAAATTTGTTAAAAGGGCACTCACCCAAACGCTAGTTCTAATAAGTCCTAATTTCACCAAAGACTTTTACATCTTCTCATTTGCATCTGAGCACACGGTAGCTACAGTGTTGTTACAAAAGAACGCAGCGGGACAAGAACAACCCATAGCATTTTTTTCCAAAGCCCTAAGAGACGATCCCTTAAAATATAATATCATGGAAAAACAGGCATTCGCATTGGTAAAAGCACTAAAAGACTTCAGAGTTTATATCTTTCATTCTCATATCATTGAGTTTTTTCCACACATCGTTGTCAAAGATATCTTAAATCAGGATCCCGATGGTAAAAGAGGAAAGTGGATTGCTATTATCTTAGAATATGACTTAGAGATCAGACCCACTAAACTGGTTAAGGGACAAGGGCTCGTGAAACTAATGGCTGAAACAAATCTCCAAGCATTATATATAATTTTGTTGACACTTTAGAAGAACAGGAAGAATGCATAGCTCCTCATGTTGAAGAAGTGTTTTTGAATTCACCTTGGTATGTTGATATTCTTTACGTATTATTCTATCTTAATGCTCCTCTTACCTTATCAAAGACAAAATCAAGATTCCTCAAACAAAAATCTATATGGAGTTCTATATTGGAAAAATCCTACTGGTATGCTGCTTAAATGTTTGCTTGAAGATGATGCAGGAAAGATTATGCGTGAAATGCACGAAGGAGAATGTGGAGGCCATATGTACTGGAAAACCACGGCCAAAAAAATCCTAAGAGCTGGTTATTATTGGCCTACCTTGTTCCTCAAAACCCACAAAATAGTCATGATTTTCCATAAATGCCAAAGTTTTGATGGCAAGAGAAAACTTTTACCTTTTCCCTTGCATCGATCATTGTCAAAGCTTCTTTTCAGCAATGGGGTTTATACTTTATTAGATAAATACACCCTTCTTCGTCAACCCAATATAAATGGATCCTCACAGCTACCGATTACTTTACCAAATGGATAGAAGCCATCCCCTCTAGGAATGCCACTGATTCAGTCATTATCAAATTTCTGGAAACCATCATTCTGTCTAGATTCGGTTGTCCTAGGAAAATTATCATTGATAATGCTATTGCTTTTTCCTCCAAAAGAATAGTTGACTTATGTTACAAATATCATATTACATTAGAACATTCCACAGCTTCTTACCCCCAAGGTAATGGGTTGGCCGAGTCTTCTAATAAAATCCTAGTCAATATCATTAAGAAACTTCTGGAACAAAATGAAAAAGCATGGCATGGAAAACTAGTGCATGCATTATGGGCTGATAGACTAACCACCAAGAAATAAATTGGTATGTCTCCCTATCAACTAGTGTATGGCATGGATGCCATTTTCCCGACATCCTTAGGAGTTCTGGAAATGAAACTATTGCAAGAAGTTCAAACAGAAGAAAATGATATGCAAAGGAGGATAAATCAGACTATCCATTTACAACAAACAAGAGAAGAAGTCTACAAAATAACACAATTAGTACAAGAAAATATGAAGAAGATTTTTGATAGAAGGACCAAAGAAAATGATTTTCGGATTGGGGATAAAGTGTTGAAATGGGACTCCAGGAGAGAAGATAAAGGAAAGCATGGTAAGTCTGAAAACTTATGGAAAGGGCCATTTCTTATCAGTTCATCTAGACGAAACAATGCCTTCTTCCTACAAGAACCTGATGGAACTAAAACATTTGGAGGTCCTGTCAATGGCAGGACACTGAAACATTACTTTTGTTAAGATTTCTAATTCTGAATTTTCACTCATTGTACATATCACAGTTTGAAGAAAAAGTTAGAATTTAGAAAATACAAAAACAACAGAAAAAGTAGAAAAAGAGGGCAGATTCTAAAGAAATGGTACAGCCCTATACCCAAAAAATAGTTATACTAAAAGTGCACAAGTCTAAATGCCACTACTAGTGCCAAAAAGATGTCTTGTTCAATTATCTAGCCTAATCATAGCTGAGCATGTTTTAAATTAATTGTTGATAATTTAGTGAAAAGAATGATAGTCAAAATATGAAAGTTTGACTTATCAAAGAAAGTAGATTAAGAAAGAAATATACTGGTTCCACATGCTCAAAACAGAACCAAAGAGGAAAATAGGGATGAATAGAAAACTATGTATCTTAGCCCTGATTTTTCTAAATCTCATTTTGTATAAAAATAAACTTTTGTATGCAGCTTGTTTTTATGCCACAAACACATGACAAACCAGATTGTCTAATCCTGATTTGGTCACATTTTCAATTTCATGTTTTTAGTCTAGTGAATGAAACCTTGTCAAATAGCTTAATCTTCACAGTTGATCTAGTGTAGGTAGAGAAACAAAAGGAGTCCATTAGTAATTTGATCTCCTGGAAGATATAAGTGTAGAAGAAGATAGTTCGGTTTTCTCTTTCAAAATAAAATGTCAATGGGTTTGCCAGTTCAAGTGCACACGACGAAGAAAAAATGTTAGGCAAAGTAGGTTGGGTAGGTAAAGGTGAAGTTGAGCTAATCGTGCTTTCATTTTTTCAAAGCACCATCACAGGAAAGCAGTAATGAAAGAGAAAATTGCACCAATGGATGAGACACTGGTCTCCAAAAGCCAAATATCTGCAATTCTGGGCACCTCCCGAAAAGGAGTTGCCCTCCCCAAATGGAGCCATTGTTAGTCATCAGTATTTTTCAGCTGTTTAGATGACTATATGCTTTACCCATGTTTTCTAGAAACCAAATTCAAACAATCATTTTGTCCTCTAGAAATCCCCTCAGAGAAATTTTTTAATTTCCCCTCTCTTGTATACTGTGATCTGCTTGGTCATCCTCTCAAAACCCCATCCTAGACTGGTAAGCCTTACTTTGTCGATGATTATTACTTCTATCTTTAAAAATCTTGCTTCTGATGTCTGAAATATTCCTATTTCACAAAAAATGTCTGGCCACGACGAGTTAAGTCTTTCCTTGTATTTTTCCTGTTGCCCAAGTCATTGTTGATACCAAAAGTCTGTCCAGAAAACCCTTCACAGTAATGACAAAGTGTCTAAGTTTATAGGTGATGGCTTAGGTAAAATATCTAAAAGGCCCTGTGTCTGGTTAAAAACTATGTTTTAAACCATTAGTCAAGAGCCCTTTCCTAAAAACCTTGCTAAAAAATCTATTTAGTCTTCCTTAAGTCATGCACTATCATGTCTCCTTCATTTCTGTTTCAACAGAGCTCAAATGGTAAAATCAAGAAAAGCAGAGTTGATAGGGTCATTTTTCGAAAAAGAAGGCGCTCAAACAATCTCCAAGGTGGCCCCTCCTAAACCAAACAGTAAAATCTGCCAAGACTAAGTCACCCTATCAAATACATATCTTCAGGGATGTCTTGATGTTTGGCCTAAATCAAAATAGGGCAAAAGAGAGGCACCAAAGAAAGGCTTCAGTCAAAGACAGTTGGCATTTGCACAGAGGTACAGTGAGCTAAAAATACAGAAAAATCAAGTTTTTCACTGCAAATCAGGGATACCTAGAAGATCTCAGAACATCATCCATAAGGGTTAAAAACACAGCAAGCTGGAGACTACTGCAGGGGTTTTGATGTCACTATAAAAGGTAACATACTGCTCATTCCAGTCTTTGTGAAAAATATTAGAAAAAATTAGTGAAATGTGAGCAACATGGCACATTTTGGAAAAGATGCCCTTGAGATAGTTTATGTACTTCAAGACATGAATGAGAGAGGGACAACTACCCTTTTTCCATGCCCCTGCAAACAAGACAAAAATTATTAGAGGTGCCATCAAAGGAAAAGACTAAGACTACTACATAAGGACAGTCACACTAAAGAAAAGAACAACAGGTATGTTTTATTCGAAAACACAAAATTTGTTTGTTGTCCTCACAGTGGGAAGGTTTTTCAAGTTTGTTTTTCAGAATTTGGATAAATATGCAAGTGGGCATTATGAGGTAAAAACAACACCTCCTTCATAAACAAGCAGAGGGTGTAAATTTTTTTTCAAGTTATCTCCTAAAGATAAGTAAAAGAGTAACAATCAGAGTTCGTTGGTTAAACTGTCACACAAAGGATATTCACAGCCTTGTTTCAAGGAGTATCGAGGCACAAAAGCTTCAAAATTCGCCTTGCAAAGACAAACAAATGCCATCACAAATCAATTAAAGGCTTAGACCATAAATCAGTGGTTTAAGAAACAAAAAGAAAACTAGCTCCAAAAATGTTTTTTCTCACTGAAAAGACAGTCAAAGGAAAGCAATGAAAAGTGGAGTTGGAACTTTACAAAGGTGGGATTTTGTTCCAAATTATTTCAAAAAATTGGGATGTAAATACCCCCAACAGCCTTTTTCCATTCATTTCATCTTTAGCAAAGAGGAGGAGGGCTTTTGATTTTTTCGAAGAAGCAGTCTCGGGCAGAAAACTAGAGACGCTGCGTGCCTGTAGACTGGCGCTGCGTGCCTGTAGACATGCCAAGTGCGATTTTTAATGGGACGTTGCGTGCCTAAAATTCAGTGCTAATCATTTCGTCAACCACCTGACGTGCAGACCCTGCCACTCAACAGTGCCCAGGCCACTGCCTGACACCGCGTGCAGAGGCCACCCGGCCCAACGGTGCTGCGCGCCCAACACTGCCGTCGTCGCACCTTCGCGTGCAGAGGCTGCCCAGGCCGAGGGTGCTGCATGCCCCCAACACAGTTCCCATCGTAACACCGCGTGCAGAGGTCACCTGGGTAGATGCTGCATGCCTAAAGGAAAAAGCGCAGCACCACCCTGAAATTCACAGAAAAGGCCGAAATTTCTTGTTTTCACCCAGAATTGGTTTCTCATCACGAGGAAGAGTTTCTAAGAGGTATTTTCCATTATTTTACATCTTCCCATCAGGTTTTTGAGCTATGAAAGCGCCAATTAAGGCTAATATTGTGTCTAAAACAGTTTGAGGGAAAATTTTGAATACAAGTGTAACCTATTCTCTGTTGAGCATCTAGCCTTTTTTAGAGGTCCTAAGTCTCCTGAAAGCATCTTTCCTCTACACTTAATCTACAAAGAGGTTTTCTGTTTTAAAACATTGAAAGAAAGTGCAAAGTAATCACCATGTCTCAAGAAGACAGTGATGAGCCTCAAAGACCAAGAAAATAGGCCAAAAAAGGAGGCAAGCTCAATAGATTCGAACCTACAGACACCAAAGAGCTGACTGCCTCACCTTCTGTCTTGGCTTATTTCCAAGAATTAGGATGTTTGGAGTTCTGCAACAAGGTACAAGAAATCAAAAGCCATCCTAAATTGACTGAGTTATTTTCCTCAAGACTTTACGGGCATAATATTCATCTGGCAGGGTTAAATTTTGAGTTGACCCATAAAGCTGTCTCTAAAGCCACTAAGATCCCTTGCATAGGGGAGAAATGGTTTAAAAAAACACATCTTGACTTGATCCATTATCATCATTTTCTAAAGCCTAGCTGTCAAGCTGCATGTAAAGCCATTTTTCCTTTTTCCCATCTATTGGATAGGTATGCCCTCCTTATGAATATTGTCATGAAATACTTTACCTGTGAGGGTCGCTTTTCCCAAATCTATTCCTATCATTTTAGACTCCTTATTCACTTCACCAGGACCAAACTGCTGAACTTACCTTATTTCCTTTGCAAAAACATTGAAAAGATGTCCACCATCATTAAAAAGAAGCCTCCAGCTCAGCATATGGCAAGCCTATTTCATCACTCTCTTGTCAAAATCATTATAACTCACCAACTGGAGTAACAAGGCGTTCCTTGGGAATCCTTTATCGCCCATGATGAATTTACCTCTTCATCCTCCATCCCATTAAAAAATGTGCCATCCTCTTCTCAAAATCTTCCTCATACTCCTTCATCGCCCTCCACTGACTATGTTTCACTTTCCTCCCATGAATCACTCTCCCAAGAAAACATTCTTCAAACAACTTCTCCAAACAAAAGTAATCCTGAAGAAAGAAGTGGTAGCCCTAAAAGAAGCACTGCTGATCCGGAAGAAAGTAGTGATGATCAAAGTGAGGAAAAGTATGAGGAAGATGAGAGTGCGGAAGAAAGCAGTGATAATCAAAAGGAAGATGAAGGTGAGGAAAAGTATGAGGAATATGAGAGTGAGGAAGAAAGCAGTGATAATAAAAAGGAAGATGAAAGTGAGGAGGATGAGAGTGAGGAAGATGAGAGTGAGGAAAAAGATAATAAAAGTAAAGAAGGAGGAAATGGCCTTGAAGAAAGCAGCAGAGGCCCTAAAGAAAACAGTGATGATCACAATAATGAAGACAGGGGAGATAATACAAAAATAAAGGGGAAAGATGATGAAAACCTTAAAGAAAAGAGTGCTGATAATGACAAAAACAACAGAGAAAATGAAGATATCTAAGGGGAAGATGACAAAAACAGCAGAGAAAATGAAGATAGCAAAGGGCAGCACAATAAAAACAACAAAGACACTAGTAGCCAAGTACAAAATATTAGAAACAACATCATAGATAAAAACAAGAAGCAAGAGGAAGACAGTCACAGCAAAGAGGAAATTGATGAGGATAGTCCAGAGACAGTTTTTAGAGTGGTCTTAAATACACAAGGAAATGATGGCAAAAGTCTTAATGATGTAGATAGTCAAAACAACAGTAAAAAGGGTAAAGGCATGGACAATCGTGAAGATGAAAGAGTATCAGACTTGGGCGCCTCCCACCAAGCAGAAATAGAGCATAACCCTTTTGAAGGTACTATTGGTGATAAGAGCATAAAAAATGTTTAAATTGCTAATCAAGAGGTTTTCCCACAACAAAGTGACAAATAAATGCTCACAGAAAACATTCTTGAAGGAAAAGACAGTCCTAGGGCTATAAGTGACCAAATTGAAGAAGCCTAGTTTGCGACACCTCTCATCATCCCTCATCAGAAAGGTGAGAAGCATGTGCTTGCTACCTCCCAAAGGTAAGGGGCCATGCACTCCTCCTCAAAGCAAGTAAAAGGTAAAATCACCAAAATAGTGAGAGATAAAGTCACTCAAGTAGTGAAAAGAAATTTCACCATGGCATTGAGGAGCAGAGGTAAACTGCCAAAGAAAGGCAAGGGTGAATTGCCTAAGAAAGGAAAGGGTAAGAAGCCCATGAAGGACAAAGGAAAGAAGGCCATGGAAGAGCAAGAAAGCAACCATGAAAAAGAGAGGGAATTTGAACTCATCCACATTGACAGTGACGAGGACAATGAAACAAGGATTCTTAATTCCCTCTTACAAGACTGTGATGCACAAGTTAGATATTTGGTGATTGATTTGGAAAGATCAAAACATATCATTCATTTCCTACAAACACAAAACGTGCAAATGAGTGGCAAACTTTCCATTTATGAAGCTCGGGGACTCAAGTACGAAAGAGAGACTCAGAAATCACAGTGAAGCTAGAAGATTACATGGCTGACTATGAAGAAGATGATGTAGAAGAAGGGCCAGCTAGGAAGAGGCCTAAGACTATGGGTCTTAGGAGAGCATTAGAAAAATAGAGAGAAGAAGAATCAGCCCGAATGCAACAATTCCATCTCACTGAGCTCCTAGCCTTGGAAATTGAAAATGACAAAGAATCATGGCTAGAAAGGGCAAGCCTGCATTTAGAGGCCAAATTGGAGAAAGCAAACAAGGATTTAGGCTTACAAAGAAAGACGACTCATCATTACAAAAAGCTAAATCAGTTTGCTAGGAAAAAGCTCACAGCTGCCCAAAGGAGGCACCCGGCGTGAAAATATGGAAAAGACCAAGCTAGGATTATAATTTTTTCCCAAGCTTCACTACAAGTTTCTAAAGACCTTTGAGGGATCCACTCACCAAATTTGGGCAAAATTGTACACCTTTTTGTTTTTTGTGAATTTTCAAGCCTAGGAGCGCAACACCCCGGTCGCTGCGCTTTTTATAAGAGCATTTTCAACAGGAAAAATTTACATTTTTGGATTCCTTGGCACTAGGGGAGTATGCTCATAAAGTTTCAGCTCATTTGGATCTATTTTGGTCCCTCAAAAGTCCCAAAAACAACTTCTTTTCACCTTTCTGCCACTGTTTTTGAGCAGGTGCTGCGCCCCTAGGTTTCTGAACCTTTTCCAATTTTTGAGCAGCTTCCATAGATCATATTGGAAAAAATAAAGTATATTTGGAAAGTAGACATCCATAGCTTTCCAACAGGCCATCACGGAGCCTTTTTTGACATTGGGAAAGCCTCCAAAACCTTGCTGCAAAAATGCCTTTTTTGGTGTTGCGCGCCAAAAATCCTACTGAAAAGGAGACAGTTTTCTGCATTCCTATGTGAGGACAAGGAAAATATGCGTTAGACAAGTTTACCATGTATGTCATAGCCTAAAATTCAATATTTTTTCTATTTTGGTCCAAAAAGGATATTTTGAAGAGATATTTTGTGCCTTGGACCTTGTAAGGCCTCAAGGGCAATTTTAGATATTTTGCTTTGGCCAATGGCCTTCTAGTTGCTCTAGTAAGTTTTTTCTCCTCTTGGCTTATATAAACCATGAGGATTCATTGTAAAAGGAGGAATAACTTAACATGTTAAGAGCAATACATAGTTTTATGAGCTTGAAGAAAATACTAGTTTTATAAAGTGGATGAATGTCTTGCTTGGCTTGATGGTGGAGGAGGATTGTGTGTAGGATTCCATAGCTTGGTGAATGGTTATGTTTCCCTGATTTGTTTATGTCTTCTTGTTTCCATTAATGTTTCATACTTCTTATTTGCTGTAGATCAGAAAATTATATGTTGAGATATGCTCATGGAAGCACCTCAAACCTCCTGTTTATTACAGCTTTGATGTTTTCTTCTTCTTGGTCATTATAAGGAATTCTTAACTGCTCCTTAGGTCCACCAAGAAATTTTCATTTGTTTCATTAATGGTCACTGTGTTAGCTATCAAATCTGATTCAAGGCATGCTCTGCTTATTTGAAGTTCTCAAAATTCTATTTTTGAAACCTTTCTATGAAATACTGATTGCTTAGGTTAAGTTAAAGAGGTCTCGTTCAATCTTGCCCTTTGTCCATGCTTACCAACCTATTTTACAGTTCTTGATAGTTTTATATATGTTGTATAGGAGCTCGCTCTTCATATATTAAGTTATTTGTTTATCTTATATGTTTTCCCAACAGCTGAAAGGTGAATTTCCAAAGTTAGGAGTTCTTATGCTTCTATGTCTCACCTGAATGTTTATCTTTTATGTTTATCAGCTTGAGTATTATTCATAGAGATTAATGGTTTGCCCTACCTCATGAGTATTTGCTTTCAAACTATATATGTTTAATACTTCTTCATTTTTCACAAACTTAATTTTCATTTCACCTCATACCTCACCCAAAGGATCCATTAACCTTGCTAAATCATCCCTGCAGTACACCTTGTCCATCATTTAGACATCCTTGACTTTAGTTGAGTCCATAGCCCTGTTGATTTGATAAAATCTCTTTTTATTTGTCCTACTTGATCAGTTTTACCTCAAAACCAAAACAAATCAAAATATACTTAACAACTAGCCTAAAATCAAAACATACAAAGTGAACAAGTTCACATCCTTCGCATAATAGAGAGAGCCCTCTCTGAGTCCAGGAAAGCTAGGTCCTAGGACTCCAAAGATTGGTCTGATGTTACCCTGTCATTTGGTTTACCAATATGCAAAATTACGGGACAAAAACAAGTGGTAGAGGAAGATCTACAACACCTAGAGAAGGAGCTAGCAGCAGCTCAAGTCAGCATACATCCACAGAAGGTGATGCAAGTGGCAGAAGGATTTTTTCCAGAGGAAGAGGAGGCAGAGGTAGAGGAAGAGAAATCAGATGTTATAGATGTAATATGCTTGGACACAGAGCTTATGAATGTCCAGATAATGTGGGGACAAGTCAGAGAAATGTAATTGTTGCTCAGAATGAAGAAGAAGCAGCAAAAATGCCAGAAGTAGCAAAAGTGCCAAAAGTAGAAAATACACCAGAGAAAGGAGAATCTTTGATAGTTAACAAAGTTTTGTTAAAACCAGCAAAGGAAGTTGTTGAACCAACACAGAGAAAAACTTTGTTTAGAAGTGTGTGCAAAGTTCAAGGAAAATGTTGTCAATTGGTAATTGATAGTGGCAACATTGATAATTTGGTCTCTATAGAAGTGGTGGAGAAATTGAAATTGAAGACAAAGAAACATCCAACACCCTACAAGGTGTCATGGCTTCAGAAAGGACATCAACTATTACTAAATGAACAGTGTGAAGTGGAATTCCAGTTGGGCAGCTACAAAGATAAGATTATGTGTGATGTAATGCCTATGGATGTATGTCACATATTGCTGGGTAGAACTTGGCAGTATGATAGAGGAGCTATGCATGATGGGAAAAAGAACACATACAAGTTTTGTAAAGATGGTATCAATCATACATTGTTGCCGATAGAAGAAGAAGATGCATAAAAAAGAAGACCTGATCCGAAAGCTTTGTTACTAAGTGGAAAAGAATATCCGCAACAGATTGAAGATGATGAGCTAAAATTTGCATTAGTTTGCAAACCCAAGATAGTAATTAATTCCACTAAAATTTCTGATTTACCAATTGAAATTCAAGAGATGCTGGAAAATTATTGTGATATCATTGTAGATGATTTTCCAGATGAATTACCACCTATTAGAAAGATCAGCCATCATATAGATTTGATTCCAGGAGAAAATTTTCCAAATAAAGCAGCATAGAGGATGACTCCCACATAAAATGAAGAAATAAGGATGCAGGTGCAAGAGCTGTTAGATAAAGAACTGATTAGAGAAATTTTGAGTCCTTGTGCAGTGCCAACAATGTTGAGTCCAAAAAAATATGGAGGTTGGAGAATGTGCACTGATTCAAGAGAAATCAACAAAATAGCAATCATGTATAGATTTCCTTTACCCAGAATTGAAGATTTGATGGATTGTTTAAGTGGTGCAAGATATTTTACAAAATTGGATTTAAGGGGCGGCTATCATCAAATTAGGATAAGGGAAGAAGATGAATGGAAAAAAACTTTTAAAACAAATGAAGGATTGTATGAATGGATGGTAATGCCGTTTGTATTATCAAATTCTCCTAGTACATTTATGAGGCTTATGAATTAAGTAGTGAAGGAATTTATTGGTAAATTTGTAATAGTATATCTAGATGATATATTAATTTATAACAACTCTAAAGAAGAACACATGAGACATCTGAATTATGTCTTAAGGAAGTTGCATCAGGAAAAGTTGCTGGTAAATTTAAAGAAGTGTTAATTCATGAAGAAATAATTGGTATACTTAGGTTTTGTTGTTTCTGTTGATGGATTGAAGATGGATCCAGAGAAGATAAAGGCAATCATAGAATTGCCTTCACCCAAGAGTGTTTTTGAGGTAAGAAGCTTCCATGGTCTTGCTATTTTTTATAGAAAATTCATAAATAATTTTAGTAAGATCAATGCTCCTATTATTGAAACCATAAAGAAGGACAAAAAACCATTTAAATGGACTGATGAAGCAGAAAAAAATTTCCACTTGTTGAAACAAAAGATAACAGAAAAACCCATTTTAGTTTTGCTTGATTTTAACAAACCTTTTCAAGTGAAATGTGATGCCAGTGGAGAAGCTATTGGAGCTGTGTTAAGTCAAGAAGACAAAATTGTAGCTTATTTTAGTGAAAAAATAAATGATACAAGAAGAAAATATTCTTCTTATGACAAGTAATTTTATGCAGTTGTGTAGTCATTAAAAAAATGGAGACACTACTTGATGTCTAAAGAGTTTGTGCTTTATTCATATAATCATGCATTGTAGTACATTATGTAGCAGCCAAAACTAAATCGGAAACATGCAAAATGGGTAGAGTATCTTCAGAGTTTCAAATTTTTATTGAAACATATAACTGGCCAAGCAAACAAAGTAGCAGATGCCTTAAGTAGAAAAAGCATCTTAGTTCAAGAAAGTAAAATTCAAGTGTTGGGTTTTGATTTTCTTAAAGAAATGTATAAAATAGATTTGGATTTTAAAGAGGCATTTGAAGCATGGAATAATCCTATTTTGTTGGACATAAGTAAGTGGCTGGATTTTTTCTTGCAAGAAGGTTTGTTGTTTAAAAGAAATGAGTTGTGCATACCAAATTGTTCTATGAGAGAAAATTTAATTAAGGAGAAACATAGTGGTGGTCTTGGTGGAAATTTTGGTGCAGACAAGACTTATGAACAATTGAGTCATTTTTATTTTTGGCCAAAGATGAGATTTGAAGTGGAGAAGTATGTGCAAAATTGTAAAGTTTGTCAGTATGCAAAGGGAAGGAGTCAAAACACAGGTTTGTATGTTCCATTACCTATTCCAGATAGACCTTGGGATATGGTAAGTATGGATTTTGTTTTGGGTTTACCGAAAACATACAGAGGAAATGATGCAATTTATGTTGTATTTGACATATATTCTAAAATGGCACATTTTAGTCCATGTTATAAAACCAGTGATGCTACTCATGTTGCTAATTTATTTTTCAAAGATATTATAAGGTTGCATGGGTTACCTAAAAGCATTGTCTCTGATAGGGACACCAGATTTGTTGGTCATTTTTGGAGGACATTGTGGAAAAATCTTGGTACTAAACTGAGTTTCAGCTCAGCTTATCACCCTTAGACTGATGGACAGACTGAGGCGGTGAACAAAATCTTGTCTAATATTTTGAGAAGTCTTGTAGGTGAACATCCTAAACAGTGGGATCAGATTTTGACACACGCTGGATATGCTTATAATGAATATTCTGATAGGAGTACAGGGTAGAGTCCATTCCATATATTTTATGGAATGCACCCAAGAGGAGTGTATGAATTAAGGAATTTTGGAAAAGTAGAGATGAGAAGTGCTGATGGAGAAGATTTTTCTTCAGAAATTCGAGTAATACATGAGCAGGTAAAACAACAATTACAGGACAGCAACAACAAATACAAAAGCAGAGCAGATTTGAAGAAAAGAGAAGTTAATTTTGAGGTTGGAGATTTGGTTCTAGCACACCCGAGGAAGGAAATATTTCCAAAAAGGGCGTATAACAAATTTAAATTTAAGAAAATTGGGCCATGCAGAGTATTGAGAAAATTTTCTACAAATGCATATGAAATTGAATTACCCCCTGACATTGGAATATCTCCAATTTTCAATGTTGCTGATTTGTACAGGTATGAGGACGGAGACACAGGTTGTACAGCTGAAAGCAAAGAAGAGATCGACTGGTTGAGACAATTACCCATAGCAAAATCATTGTAGCAAGAGAATATTTTAGAAAAAAGATTGTCTAAGAAGACAAGAGGACGAGAATACTTTGAGTATTTGATCAAGTGGAAAGATCAACCAGTTACAGAAGCTACTTGGATGACAGATACCATGCTACAGAAATTGGGCAGTTCTGTGGAGGAACTCATGGATAGGAGCGCATGAAGAATTTTTTCCTCAGGAATCTGATGCATGAGCATGAGGCTCGAGGGATAAAAAATTCATTTTATTCCAAAAATACAAAAAAATTTACAAGCAAAGGAGTGGGATCCTTTAGCTGGCGATTTACTGTTTTGATAGATAGGGATTTTAACCGCTTTGTATTTGATTCATTGAATTTAGTTTATAATTGAGGCTTTTTAGGAAAATATCATATAATCGGATTTTTTTCCCAAAATTAGAACAATTAGATTCAAAATAATCGAATTGAAAGGATTGTATGAATATATATATATATATATATATATATATATATATATATATATATATATATATATATATATATATATATATATATAAGTTGCAATGTTTTAAAAAAGGAGGGAGGATTTTGATAGAATAAAAAATGGAATAGAATAAATTCGATTTTCCTTTGTACCTATGCGTAAATTCCAAATCTGAAGGTTATACTCATCTTTCGACAATTCTGAGTTGATAATAATTCAGGTTAGGTCCTATTTAATTGATTTCTGTTTGTTATTCTTCCTTAAAAAAAATTCCGCATTCATCGTGGAAGTGAAATAGTCAAATTGCGTTAACATTCTATCAGTTGTTGACATATAGAAACTGTAGTTCTTTGTGGAAATGTAAACTTGATAGAATTAAAGAAATAGAGAAGCTATAATGCGTGATGAGTCAAGGAATTACAGTCCTTCGAAATCAATCCGAAGGCAAATCACATTTTATTTGTAGAGAGGTTAATATTAAATAGATTTGAAGTTTATTAAATGGAGATTTCAAAATGGCATAACCGTTCGATCAAGGTAGCAGGCATATCTTATAGATATCGCAATTTAAGCTGCACAGAGGTTAAATTGAAAGTTAGATGCAATGATTTTATAAGCCAGATTTGATAATACAAGTTGACCATTAAGCATGCATTAAATCAGACGACCATCGCATGAGAGATTTAGATCCAATGGAAATCACAATTAAACTTGTGCAGAGTTTAAAGAGGATTTTGGATGCGATATTTTCATAAAATCCAGTTTAATTGAGTTGAGTTCTGTGTTTGATGCAAAGGTTTTAATGCTGGTTTAAATCTATTTCCCAATCGAATAAAATCGACTTAGAAAACATTGCTATGATTGGTTTTATTATTGCTGCATTATATATATATGTTATGAAATTATGATTCTGTCATTATTAGAAGGGTTGTAAAGTGGGTATTTTAATGAAATTTGAGTTTTGTGGTCTAATAAAACTTTGAAGTTGATGACTGATACGAGTAAGGAAATAGAAGAAGTTCCACCAGAACTTGAAGAAATTGTTTCAATATTTGAGAGCTGATCACTTACACCTGCATCCAGACCATTACAATACAAAAGAATAAAACCCCTTCTCCTCCTAGTATCTTGGTATTTCACATAACCCAATAGCTATCTAGGGTTAAGGTTGTTATGCAAAATCTACGACTATAGAGAGAAATATTTTCATGCCTAGACCTAATGGCCTGGTCTAGAAAAATATAAAACAAAGAATATAATGTTTCCCTTAAAGTAATCGAATAATGAGATGAGGCTTACTTGAGATCTGTCGCAAGCTTCACTCTCTTCTTGGATTGTACGCTCTAATCATAGCTCTGATTGCTATAATTAGGATATGCACATACAATCACAACAAACAAAAGATATGTGAAAACTATGTAGAATTATCCCATCACTTCATTCAATGGATCAAAAAAACATTGAAACATATTAATGTAAACATCATATATAGGAAAACAATGTACTCTTTGTATTTATAGAAATGGAGAGAGTTACAACCAAATATAGAATTTGATCTTGTAGAGATCTCCCCAAGTTGACTTGTCCTTCCTTGCCAAAAATCACACCTTTATGTCACCTCAATGCATGGAATGATGACTCTCTTAGCTCCAAAGCGGCAGCATGAGGGTATAATTGATCTCCAAAATCCCACCCCTAGCTTGTGGATGGTTGTAAATGTCTAAGAGAGGATGGTGGTTTAAGAATTCTTATCCATTTACCAATCTAGGCTTGAGATCCACTCTTGATGGGAGGATGAGCTCAAGGGATAAGTGAAATATCCAAGGTATGATGAGATAGGATTCAAAGTTATTATCCAAGGTAAATGGTTAAAAAAACTCCCGGAAGCTTCTAGAATAGGAAGCTGCATGATTCTTTTTATCTTTCCCAAATTTCTAGAATAAGCGCACCCCAGCAAGGGACAACATGCTAATGATCATTGCAGGTGAAGAGTGAAGCAACCTACACTGAACATAGTATCCTAAGGGAATAGGGTGTGTTGGGCCTTAAAAACATGGAAATGAAGCAATTAAGCCCAACAAATCAGGTATTAGGGAGAGTCATGCCTAGGGCTTTGTGTAGGGATGATGACAAGGTGTTGATGGATGTTTATTGATCTAGTTTGTAGGTCTATTGACCAGATATGAAAAAATTCCTATAAAAAAGGGTTTGAATCCTTCAAACCTAAATGTGATAAGTTTCTAGAGCTTTTAGAATCTTCTAGAAATCCTTCACATGGCCATCCCCACATGTGTCAATAACAAGGGCTGAGGAAACATGGAAATGAAGCAATTAAGCCCAACAAATCAGGTATTAGGGAGAGTCATGCCTAGGGCTTTGTGTAGGGATGATGACAAGGTGTTGATGGATGTTTATTGATCTAGTTTGTAGGTCTATTGACCAGATATGAAAAAATTCCTATAAAAAAGGGTTTGAATCCTTCAAACCTAAATGTGATAAGTTTCTAGAGCTTTTAGAATCTTCTAGAAATCCTTCACATGGCCATCCCCACATGTGTCAATAACAAGGGCTGAGGTGGAATCCACTCATACCATGGTGGTCAATTAGGTAGGTCAACTTGCAGGAGACATATGACATTCACATAAAAAATTTGATTGTGGTGATGTTTGCACCATTGGAAAGGTCTCAAAGTGTAGATCAATGTTGAGGGTGTATTCACAATTTATAAAGCCCACAAACCCAAAAAACATCATTTTATGCATCCAAATTGATCCATAAGGTTCAAGACCCCAATCTTCCAAATGGCATCTTGCTACTAAAATTGGCCCTACAAGCTAATCCCTCAAAAGTTTCCACCCAAAAAATATTGAGATAGATGAAAAATAGTATGATGACCCAATATAGATCCTTTGTGCACATTTATGAAGGATTTTCGTTCCCAAAATCTATATTCAATGAGGTGAGAAACTTTTTCCTCTGCCTTCTCCTCGCATCACCATTTTTCTTTGCTTGGAAGTTGTCCTTTCAACACAATCTACCAAAGTTAATATTCTGTTATCTTATAATTCTGAACTTCTTCTACAAAATTATGTATTTTATTAGCTATGCCCAAGCATCTAGAGCTAATTCCTCTAGTAGGTATGACCTTCTCCTCCTCTTGATCTAACATGGAAGTTTAAAATAGTTCTATATTCTTCACATTCAATACTAATTAAATGTGCATGCATGGGGATAAAATAAGTCTATAGGAATTATCTCCCACCTTCTCCAATACCCCAAAAGGACGATAACAAGAGCCTTGGTATTATTACAAGGGCCCTATAGTATTTCCTTATTTTGCTGTAACCAAAGTTGTCCCCCACTTTTAATTATTTATCTATTCTACTTTGATCATATCGAGCCTTGTACCTTTCCTATGACTTCTTCAATGTCTCATGTACTTAGAGATGGATCTTCCTAATATTTTCAATGAACTTCTATACTTTCAACTATTCTCCTATGATTTCTTCCCTCACTCCTTATTATCCATATACAACATCCAAAGGTGAAGGGGCCAAACACCCAAAGTAGGTTTCAAAAGGGGAACTACTATTAGATTTGTGAATTGCACTATTATAAGAGTGTTGAATATTAATTTAGGTCTTGAATGCTTTTGATTGTAACCCCTTAAAAGATGCACACAAGTCTTGTTTACTACTTATGTCTTTCCATATATCTGTGGATGGTATGTTGTATACATCCTCAATTTAGTGTCCATGTTTTCCTAAAGTGCAAGCCAAAAGGCATTGAGAAATTTGGCATCCAGCTTGTTTGAGATGATTCTCCTTGGTATTCCAAAGTGCACCTAGACCTGTTCAAAGAACACGTTCCCTACCTCATGTCCTTTGATGGTATTTTTACACAGCATTAAAATGCACATTTTGTTGAACCTATCAAATTCCACAAAAAAAATAGTCATGTTCCTTTCATGTTGTTGGTAAGCCACTGGAAATATCTATGGATATGCTTTCCCAAGGTCAAGTGGATATAAGTAAGGGATAGTATAGACATTTTTATTTGTTATTGGGCTTATTGTTAAAACAAAGTATGTATACTCTTATATACAATGCTATATTTTTCATCATGGGTAGATATTCATACCTTTGTAAGTTAGCATTTGTTTTACTAACACCAAAATATCCTACAACCTTGGAATTGTAATCCTCTCTAATAAGCTACCACATTCCACCTTTAGGGACTTGGAGCTTTCCCAACTTGTAGAGTAACCCATTGTGGAAATGATAGTCATCCTTTTTGACACCTTCTTATACATGAATTTGGCCCTATAGTTGTTAAAACACCTCCTTGAAGTCCTCATCTTCAACGCATGTTTCTTTTTATACATCATGGGTAAATGGCTCCATGTGCATAAAAATAATAAGTTGCTATTATAGATATTATCTTATTAATAATTATTAATTTAGACTATTTTTTTTAATCTTTATTTATTTTTCATTAATGTAATCCTCATTTCTATTGGCACAATTTTCCTTTATAAATATTTAGTCAATGGTCAAAATATTGTTCCATTATCAAAATTTCTTGGTCAAACTTGTTAACGAAATTTCTCCATTTATTAAATAAATTTAACATTCACATTAATTTTTCTTCCTTTATAATCCATCCCAACACTATTTTATGATCCAAAACACAAGGAGTTCTCTTCTTTCAAAATTTATTGGGCTCCTTGCACTCACTAGTTGACTGGTCCTGGGTCCTATGCTAGTTCCATGAGACCCAACTTCTGGCGCTTTTCCCTCACCCATCATCGAATTAAATTTCATTGATGTGATTGTAGGGTGATCACATCTGACGAATTGCTATCATTGCAAGGGGTGATACCTTACATCAAAAACTAAGGTGGGGGGGTACAACTGTCCCTCGTCCATGAAATTAATTGAATGATGGAGAACCACTGGAAAAATCCCACGGTTCTTGTGGATTGTGGGGAGGTTTTTTAGTTAGCTCCTCCTTCACACCTGTGATCCTCCTCTACCATGATATTATCTTCTCCATGCTACTATCCTTTTCACATTTGAGGTGATTTATCATGTGGTCGGATGAGCATACTTTCAATTACGTCGAGATTCCATGACCCTGTGATTTTGGTCATGTCTTCAAGCTATCACAATTCTTGTGGCATTGGTTATTTATGCCCAACTTAATTTATCACTCTTTCTCATATGCGTTGATATAACACATCTCATAATCAACTAAACAATAAAACCCACACACTGCAATAATGATTCATGGTTCACTCAATGGCCTAATTAGTGAATTGATCTGGACTTATGCAGGAACGCAATAAAATACAAAAATACACATAAATGCAGAGATGCAGTAGAAATAAGACTTAATTTCATTAATATCTCATAACTGAAATATGCTTACAGACAAAATGGAAATAAAATAGCTAGGGTGCTAATCGCTTATCTCTGAGAAGAGATGTGGTGGCTACCTACCTCTGAACTGTGTTACAATGAGGCTCGTGTTATCACTCCAGTAAATTCTGGCTTGTGGGATTTTGGTTTTTAGTCAAATAATACTAGAGGTAACCACAAACCTACTTCAAACTCTAGGATCTAGCCTTCCTAGGGTTCAGAGAGGGCTCTCTCTTTAAATTTTAACTTTGTTTTAATTTGTGAATATTAGGCTAGCTATGAAAGTGCAGATTTGGTTTGGTTTTGTTGGATTTGGTGGGAAAATTTCACTTGGAGGGTAGGTAGAGGGAAATCTACTTGTCCATTGGGCTATGGAGTCTAATTCAAGCTAACAGAACTGGGATCAAGGCCTAAAAGGTCAAATTTATGTAGGGGAAGATAGATAATCCTTGGAGATCTTGGAAAATTGGTTTTTGAGATGGTATGATCGGGATAAAGGGCACTTAAGGATCCTTTGATCCGGAAAAGGGAAGTAGTAGATAGAGGTCAAATAGGAGAGGGAGAAATTAAGGGTTCCCTACACCGGAAATCATAAGAAAACAAAGAAATGATAACTAGTTAAAAACAAGGTGCTATTAACATGTCCTCTAGTAATACTCCTAGTTATACATTCAGATTTAGAATTAAAACACATATGCATGCATGTAACAAAAGAAGATAACAATGACAAGTTTAAGAGAGTACTTCAGATAGCTTATCACAAGGATCCTAAAGTATGATGCCAAATATTTGATCCAGTCTACTACTCAAAATCGAAATCCAAAGCCTTCAAGTCAAAAAAATATCTATAGTAATCTCCAACAATTTTATTCCACACCAAATACTTCAAAAGAGTGAAGTATTTATATATAATGTTTTACAAAATATCCTAGATGAATTCTAGTAATTAACTTAGGAAAATACAATATCTTACAACAATAATAGTGACAGCTACTAAAAAAATTAGCATCCATCCTATTTTATTCAAAATAAATAGAAACTATTTTAAGATAAGAAGTAGTTGGCTGCTTATGTGTCCTCTTTGCTGGCTCTTTAGATATTTTTCAGAATCTAACTTGCCTTCACTGATACTCTTTCTCACTAATAATCTTTCACTTCGGATACTCTTTAACCTTCAGTCAAACTGCTTTATAGCTGTAAAATCTATTTTGACAGTGAAATTAGTAAACTGATTTTTTCTTCTTTTTTTGTTTTCCTTTCATTCTTCATAGTAAATCAGTCAATGCTTGCCAATCCTCATTTTTAGGAATTTTAATATTTTTGAGTTTCCTAAAATTCTCATCAGCCTCAGTGTACCTAGAAAATGTGGGCTTGATGACAAATAAATGATTGATCTCATACTACAAATAAAATAAATCTTCAAAAAATTTTAGCAATACTTTTCTTGTGGGAATGCCTTGACATGTTGGCTTGTTCACCTGCTCCTTGGCATGTTCTCTTATATTCTTGTCATAATCATTCTGAGGCATTAACTTATCATTAATAACCATGATATCAGGAAGTCCCTTTTGCCTTAAATTGGTGAATTTAACCATGAATCTGGTTATAGCAGTATTCATTCCTTCACATTTCTCTTCAAGCTCCCTCATCAAATTTCTTTTTGTGGTGACTTTCCTAATTTCTAGGATAGTTGCTGTCCTATCAATGATTTTTAATTCTTCCAGTTCTTGTCTATTCTTTCTATTGAGGAAATTTAGTAATCTTACAGCCTGTTCTGGTTTATCAACCAAATTTTCTTGTGTCTTTTGGATCTCTGCTTGTGCTGCCAATAATAACCATGATATCAGGAAATCCCTTTTGCCTTAAATTGGTGAATTTAACCATGAATCTGGTTATAGTAGTATTCATTCCTTCACATTTCTCTTCAAGCTCCCTCATTAAATTTCTTTTTGTGGTGACTTTCCTAATTTATAGGATAGTTGTTGTCCTATCATTGATTTTTAATTCTTCCAGTTCTTGTCTATTCTTGCTATTGAGGAAATTTATTAATCTTACAGCTTGTTCTGGTTTATCAACCAAATTTTCTTGTGTCTTTTGGATCTCTGCTTGTGCTGCCAATAATAACTCTCTCTGCTAAAAAATTACTTGAATTGACGGCCAAACATCATGGATGGTTTCAATTACATTATTCCATAGGTAATTTTTAATATATAATATCTTATCCTTGAGAGTTAATTCTTTTTGGAGCTTCTTTACCTCCTCACTCAATCTGTGGGCATTTTTTTTCATGTATTTCAGCATCTATCTGAGTTGATTTGTTTGTCTTCTCAATATTTTCAATTAACCTTGTCAATCTATTGATTTCATTTGTCTTCAAGGACATCTCTTCCATTGCTTTTACTAGTTGACTGCTTTCATCTGTAGGTGGCAACACTGTTGTAGAGGATTCCGTTACTAAAGTTGTTGGAGAAGTCACTAGCACTGCAGTGGCCAGTGGCTCCTTGGGTGCAAATTTTTCTCCTAAAGTTGAAGGCACTGTTGTAGTGATGACTGGGATGATTGTGGGAATCACTAGTTCTTCAACTATCTCCTTTTCTTGGACAACTTGGTCCATTTGTACTTCAATTTCCTTAATTTGAGCTGTCACTTGAAGTATCAAACTCATAATTTCATCTTTTTCCTTTTGATCCAGTAAAACTTCCTTTGTCTAAGGATGATCACTTCGAGGAAGCTTGAGCTGTTTCATCAAGGCAGGTATATCCTCATTTTTCTTTTTAACCAATGCTTCTACTGCTTTGATGTTTGTAGGATCATATCCTACCTGTAATACTAAAACTTCTAAGGCCTTTATCCTTAGTTCCTTTGCATATAATGAAGCTTTATCCATATTCATTTGATCTTGCATATTAGAGATGGGATTTTGAAGCTTATGAGCACTCATAGCTTTTGTTGTGGCTATGGAATACAACATCTCTGAGGTTTGCCTATGAAACTCAATTTGATCTAATTCATGGATTTTGTCTGTAGCTACCTCCATATCAACTTTTTTATAGTCAGCCACTGTCTTTGGCACTGGTATTGTGGGTTGTAATGCTGACATAATCAATATTTTAGTTGAATAATCAAATGATGATAAGAATCTGATTTGATTACCTGGCTTTTGCTTCAAAAATTGAGAATATATTTCAGTTTTTATTTCCTCATTCTTCAAGTTGATTTTCTTGTATTTATCCTTAATATCTAAATCTTTTTCCTTAGCTGAATGTGAGGAAGAAGCCTCCATACTTTGCTACCTTTCCATCATCTGTGTCTCTTCATTATTCAGTTGTTCTTGATTCTGATTTGGCTCACTAATGATTACAGTGGCTACATTGGTCTCTGGTAAATCAATGTTGGTATTCAAGGGCTGTGTTTCTTCAACATCTATTGTTACTTACCTTTAGCTATTGTATCTAGTTTTGGCCTCTTGTTGTAAATGATCTTAAACTTTGTTTTTGTTGTAGTATCTATAGTATAAGCTTCCTCTTCTCTGATTCTCTTAGTGGATGTCTCTGGCTGTTTGGAAATTTCCAAAGTGTCACTAGTATTCCTTTGGTTTACTGCCTCTGTTAAAGTGTTTTCAACCCACTCAATTTGATTAGAAAACTTCTCTATTTCTAGCTTTGATTCATGGATAAAGGGTGTCAATTTAAATTTTACCCTTAGTTTTCTTAAGATCCCTTGTGGATCATAATTCCATGGGAAGCTTTCTTATAATTTATATTCCAGTAGTTGACTTGCTGCTTCCTTTTCTGCATCTCTGTGATTACATATGAAAGGCCCAATTTGATTTTTGAGTTTGAATTGGGTCTTCTTTTTGGCTGCCATGAAATTAATTGAATCTGAATTTAGGATTTGCCTAATGTACTCTAAGGAAAAGATCCTCATTTATGGATGCTTGGGTAACTTGTAAGGCAATAAGTTAGAACAAAAAACTCTAATTTCAGTGAATTTCTCATATAAATACCAATCACCCACTTTTCTTTGTTCTGATAACTGTAATATTTTCTTCATTTCCTCACCTATTCTAGGCTGCTCTGTTTTAGTCAACATGGTGGTTAATGGATGTACAAACAAGTCTAAAAAATCTGAATAACTGAAATCTGTGCCTTCTTTTCTGAGTATGGATGTCCAAAAGATAACTGATAGAGGTTTTCCTTCTATATCCAACTTTTGAAGTGAAATTGGAAAGCTCTCTGATTGGAAGAAAAGAAACATGTGGAAAAGATAGGAGGTATATTTGAATACTCCTTCCAGCTATAAATTAGTCAATTGATAGTGAATACTATCAGCAATGAAACCAACATAGTCAAATATAATTGAAGGTGGTTGACCTGGAGAAAAAATGGACAAAAATCCCAAGATAGACTCATTAGTGTGCTCATTAGTGAAATACGAAGGAAAGCATGGAGATTACATGCCTTTAACCTTCAGGGAACTTGGAAGTTGAATATGGAGGGTTCAACTTGGGAATTTCAACATGCAGGGGCATAAAAGTCTGAAAAATCATAAACCTTTTAGGGAAATCTAGGCCAATGTATAGTTTAGTGAGGGCCTCAATAGACAAGGGTACTTCTTGGGGGTCTTGTTGAAGCTGCAACATTTGGTTTATTGACTCTGCAGTGATGGTAAATAGGACCTCTTTATTTGCATTGACAATAGTGCTTTGTTCAATAATATAGTACTGGTGGCATAATCTAATAATTTCTTGACAATGGTGAGTTAGGGGGACTACATATTTGGGTAAATTGGATTACCAAATATGAACTTCTTCATGATCATTTAGAGATTTTTCAAAACACCAGTTGTGGATATCTAACAGATTGAATTCAACTATGGGATCAGCTATTTTGTAGTCAATATCAACTAGGGAATATGCTCAATATCAACAACTAGGGGTTGTAATGGGTTGACCACAATTGCAGTATTTGGAGTCATGGTAAGAGTAGGTTTAGGAGTTTTAGAACCTTCAAACTTGTTTACACTCTATTTTTTAGGCATTTTAGTTGGCTTCTGCAAGTTTAAACTGTTTGCAGAGGCAATTTTACTATAATAGAGGCTCGATTGGGCAAATTTGGCAAACTAGAATGTCTTTTTGGATTTTATGCTCAATTAGGTTTCTCAAATAAGTTCTGAGGCTTTAATAACTGGTATAAAACAGAAAACAAGGTTTTCTTAGTTTTTTTATTGAAAAATGGGCTATAACTCTACTGACAAAGGATTTACAGAAGATGAGGGCGCCTGCAGAAGATTTGTGGCCTTTTAGAGCTTGAAATTGATCATCAAACTGTGGAAAACTGTCAAATTTCTTTGAAAATACCGTGCAACAGACAACTAGCATTTCTGGAAAATTTTTGCCAGAGTTTGGCCTATTTCTGGGACATTTTGACAACTGAATTTAATCAATTTCTTAATTTTAGAATGCTTCTCTTTCTTTTAAAAGGTTTTTAAATTTGATTGCAGGTTTAAAACTCAGAAGAATACCTGTTTGAATGCAGGTATCGACTTTAAAAGGGTTTCTTTAGTCTTTGGTCGAATTGATGGGTTTCAACAAGCAACATGGAGCAATGCCACTCCTAAACAGTCTTTACGGGTTTCTTGGGAGATTTCAGAGGTTCTGGGTGTTTAAAATGGCAAACAGGGGATTTAGCAGGCTTATACAGCCGGGGAAGGAAAACAATGTTTAAACGCGAAAGATACATGAATTAATGCATTTACCAAATGTTTTATAAAAATGTCTGAATATGCATTGAATGCAGGTCTTGTTTGGCGGGAAGTGGTTTCAGAGTTTTGAATGGACGAAAACCGGCGGTTATTGCGTGGGTTTTCAGTGGTAAGTGGTTTCAAAAAAAACCCACACGATCCAATTAGGAGAGGCCATGTGGAGGGGAGGGGTCGATAGAAAACTACCTATTTTGTGTGGCTTTGGCTGTTAGATGACCGGACATCTTTTCTATGCGATATCAAGTTCTGTTCGTTGGATTTGCGAAGTATATGCGAACGGTTAGGATTTTTTCGGGAGTTGCATTGGAGTGGAAAGGTGGGTCCAGGTCTAATTATATGCAGCGGAAGGGTTAATATGTGGAGGGGAAAATATAATGGTTTTAAACATATGATAATGTTTTAGTCAATATACAAAGGTGCTGGCTTTTATGCATAAGTGGTTGTGGTTTTTAAACCTTATAAAAATAACTTTATTGATTCAAAAACTTTGGAATAGATGGTTATAAGCGGGGGTAGTAATATGGCTTTTAAAAAATTTGTGAAATGTTCTAATAAACATATGCAGGGAGGATTTTAGTTTATTATATAGTTTTTAAACTTTTTGAATAGTTTAAAGACCATAGGGGCGAGGCATTTGAATAACGATAGTTTTTAGACCAAAGGGCTTATAATTTGGGGTTTTTATTTGCACACATGGATAATATACTTTGGTCTTAAACATTATAATAGTGGCTTTTTTTGGGGTATTTAGATATAATGAAATTAATAAATAAGGAAGGGAATTTCTTAGGGAATTAATAAAATATGTTAAAGGTTAATATGAAAGGGTAGTGTAATAAAACAAAAATGCATATTATCTCCATGTATAGTATAATAATCAAGCATTGCTCATTTTCATATTTCTTTCACTAATACTTAGGATAAATGTGATTTTGTGGGTTTTTATGAGTGCTTCTGAAGGGATGAAGTTAAACATTTAGGGATTACAATTTTACTAAGTAAGAATGTGTCTTTACTTAGGAGAAAGGGGTTTTAATGTATGAATGAAGGGTAAATGATGATAAATGAGGATTTAACATAAGAAATCAATATTTTTAACTAACCAGCCATCAAGCCTTGGGTCCGGTCCCAACAAAAGTCAGAGAAATGCTCTGAGCCTATTTGATTGATAGCTTAGAATACTGAATACTCATGGGGGAGGGGAAATTAGTAATTTTTCTCGATGATGGATTATTTACATGATTTCTCCACTTATTTCTACCTACCCAACTTCTATTTATAACATTTTTTCTTCATTTTGCAGGTGCATTTAGGCTTGTAACCTTAAAACATTTTCTTTTAAAGCATTAAAAAACTATATAGATCTACCTTATTTCATCCGAGAGCTTAGATTAAACTGTTTAGCTCCTCATTATTCTCTACCTATCTACTAGTTTGTCAAGTTTAAACTGTTTGACAAATCTTTATTCACTATCTAAAACATGAAATTGAAAGCATGAAAAGTTAAGATTAAACTGTTTAATTGATCATGGATTATGGCATTTATTGACACTCTGCACATAATCATTATTATTTGCAGTAAAATTAAAGTAGTGGCATTTGGACTTGCTCACTTCCAGGTCTTATTTCTTTTCTTTTGGGGTTTATATTTTCTAAGTCCTTTGATCTTTGTTTTAGGACTTTTTACCCTCTTTTTAATTTTTTCAAAATATGGGAAAACAACTTGTAGAAAGCAAGGTATGTACATATTTACAAGACTTATCAAAGTCAATTAAAAATTTTATGAACCCTATTATTATAGGACCCTAACAGTGGCTCCACATGGGGATGACATTTCCTTGTGAAATATCAAGAATTCTGAGACTAGTAGCCTTTGAAATTTGACTGTGATGATCCTGTAAATGTCTTATGATATCTGCAACTTATTCATATTTATGATATTTACTTTTCAAAGCTTAGGGCCTTCTCTTTGGGCTTCAACTTTGCTAAGGAAACATCAAATCCAATATAAACTTTGCAATGTATATGTACAATGATCAAAGTGAATAAAAACTAACTATTGGTTAACTCAGGTGAGTAGTAGTGCTTCAACATTCTGCCATTAACTGGTCCTTCTTGCAGATCTATTCCATCCAATTATTTCAAAAAGAAAGCATTATTACCTCTATATCCATAAATTACATAAGGTCCTTTCCATAGAAAATAAAATTTTCCATGTTTTCCTTTGTCTTCTCTTCTAAAATCCCATTTTAACACTTTATCTCTTATATAAAAATCATCCTCTTTAGTCTTTTTATCATATATTTTTCTTGATCTTATCCTGAATGACTTGAGATTTGATATAAAATTCTTTCCTTGTTTGTTGCAAGTGAATAATTTGATTTATCCTTCTTTGGATGCCATTTGTTTAAACTTGTAATTCTTGGATAATTTTCATCACTGGTACACCTAGGGAGGAAGGAAAAACAACATCCATTCCATAAAATAGTTGGTAAGGTGAAGTACCAATGGATTTTTTAGTAGGAAGTCTATCTGCCCATAAAGCATTGACTAACTTCTTATTCCAAGTCTTTTTATTGTCTTAAAGTAATTTTTTGATGATATTTACAAGGCTTTTGTTTGAGGATTCAGCTAGGCCATTACCTTGGGGGTGATATGCAGTTGAATGACCTAAGGTAATATGGTATTTGTGGCAAAAGTCAATCATTTTATTGGATTTGAATGCTGTTGCATTGTCAGTAATTATCTTTTGAGGGCATCCAAATCTTGAAAGAATGTTATTTTCTAGGAATGAAATAATGACAGTATCTATGGATTGTCTGGAGGGTATGGATTCAATCCACTTAGTAAAATAATCAGTAGCTGTCAAAATCCACTTATGTTGGCCTGAAGAGGGGGGGTGAATTTCACCAATGAAGTCTAAACCCCATTGTTGAAATGGCATTTCAGTTGAAATAGGCTTTAAAGGGAGGGGTTATAATTTCTTCTTACCCTAAAAAATTTGGCACTTATGACATGAAGTAACATATTTTTTGACATCAAAAAACAAGGAAGGCTAGTAAAAACCAGCTCTCAAGATCTTGTCAACAGTAGTTTTCCAGTATAAATGTCCTCCACAGTCATCTCATGAAATTCTTGAAGTATTTTTTCAGCTTCTTCCTTTAGTAAACATTTTAATAAAATCCCACTATAATCTCTACAAAAAAGTACATTATCTAAGATACAAAATCTTACTACTTTAAGTTTTAAAAATCTAGCTTTGGTTCTTGACAATCCAGGAGGAGCTTGTAAGTTTTGGAGTACAAATATGATATATGTATACCAAGGTGAGTGTGAAAATGCTTCACTGATCGATGGAGTCGCCATCTCTTCCTGATCATCTACTTGAGAAATAAAATTTATGTCTAAGGCATTACAATTGGATTCTGTCATAAATCTGGCTAATCCTTGACCTTTAATGAGCTTGGTGGGTTTTATCTCTATGTCATATTCCAAGATAGTGGCAATCCACTTACCTCTTCTTCCATCAGGACCATCCCGAGTAAGAATGTCTTTAACTACAGAATTTGGGACATAGGCAATAATGTGTGAGTAGAGAATATAAACTCTGAAGTCTTTAATAGCCTTAACCAAAGCTAGGGCTTGTTTTTCCATAATTTTGTACTTCAAAGGGGCATCTCTAAGGGCCTTACTGAAAAAATCTATGGGTTGTTCAAATCCTTGGTCATTTTTCTACAGAAAAACTGTAGCAATAGTGTGTTCTAAAGCAAATGAAAAAAATCATGAAATCTTTCTTAAAATCAAGACTTATTAGGACTGGAGTTTTGGTTAAGGCTTGTTTGATAGAGTCAAATGATTGTTTAGCGTCAACAGTCTATCTAATAATTGAATCCTTTTTTAGCACGTTATTCAATTCTCTAATTATCTCAGCTAAATTAGATATGAATCTTCTTAAAAAATTTATCTTACCTAAAAAGGCGTGTAATTCTTTGATGTTTCTTGGTGGGCTGATGTTTAGAATTTCTTCTATCCTAGCAGGATCTATTCTGATTCCTTTTTTTGAGATTATATGTCCGAGTAACTTACCTTCTTCTAATCCAAATAGACTTTTGTTAGGATTTAAAGAGATGCCATATTTTCTACGCTTAATAAAAACTTGTCTCAAATGATCCAAGTGTTCATTATTTGTTTTGGAAAACACAGTAATGTCATCTAAGTAAACTACTAAGAATTCATGTATTTCCTTTGAAAAAGCTATGTCCATAGCCCTTTGAAAGGTTGCTCCTGCATTCATTAGAACAAAAGGCATTTTTACGTACATAAAAGTGCCCCAAGGAGTAGTAAATGTTGTTTTAGCTTGGTCTTCTTCTTGAACTAGGATCTGGTTGTATCTTGAAAAACCATCTAACAATGAAATCTTTGAAGAACCTACTACCATTTATAATATGTGGTACATTTTAGGTAAAGGGTAATTATCCTTTAAGGATACTTTTTTAAGATTTATAAAGTCAACACACAATCTAATTTCTCATGTTTTCTTTCTTGTTGGGACTAGGTTGGAAACCCAATCAAAATATATGATTGGTGCAATGATCTGGGCATCATACATTCTTTTAACTTCTTTTTCAATCAAAGGTAATAGCATAGGGTTAATCCTTCTCAACTTTTCTTTGAATGGCTTTTGATCTTCTTTTATTGGAATTTTATGTTGGATTATGCTTGTATCATAAGATTTTAAATCTTCATAACTCCAAGCAAACACATCTTGATATTCCTTTAGAAGCTCAATATATTTATCCTTTTCTTGTTGAGGTAAAATTTTGGACAGTTTGATTATTTTTGGTTTTAACTCTGTACCAATGTTACATTCTTCTATGCCAGATCTTAATGGCTCCATTTTTGCTTTTCTAGCTACATCATTGGAGTCAAAAAGATCTTCTAAGGGGGTTAAACCTTTAGGTAAAAAATTATCCTGAAGATTCAATATCTCTGATTCATCTTTAACAATTTCTTCAATCTCTACTTTCTCTAAGCTATCTATGTCAGCTTGACTAAATCTGGTAGGTTTATCAAACTTTATTCTATTTACATCTAAGTTATTTAAATCTATTTCACAATCCAAATCATGATTTATTGTACAATCTGTATCTATAAAACAATTCTGAAATTCTCCTTCATTGTTCATAAACTTGTAAATCTGTTCATCCTGAGAAAAAATTTGCCAATACTTAAGATTAACTAGAATTATTGGCCTATGTTTGACTTCAACATTATATCTGTGATTAGGTTGGAATGGTAAATTGCATGTACTAGAAAAAATTGCAAGACAATGAGCTTGTATATTTTGTTTTCTAGGTATAACAACAAACTTACATTCAAATAAATCATCAGTTAAATCTATGACAGTGTCTCTATATCTTCTTAGTCTAGGATTGTAAACAGAATAAATTCCATTTACTTGTTTTATGATCAAATCTGAATCTCCCATGATTAAAATTCTTTTTCCTCTTGAGTTCCTAATGATTTGGAGTCCTAGGATGAGGGCTTCATACTTGGCAATATTGTTTGTACATTTGAATTTTAGCCTAAAAGCATGACCTTCAGAGTGATTGGTCTCCATATTTGTTATCCAGACTCCTGCTCCTGCTCCTAACTTATTCACTGAACCATCAAAGTCTAAAATCCATTGAGATTCATGAAAAATGTTATCATTGTTTGGTGCTCTCTTTTTATCTACTAGTTCAGTTTGGATTTCATTTGTTTCAGAGTTACATAGGATAAAATAATCAAGGTCAGTTGGTGTAGAGTAAATGGGGTAATTTATAGATCTTTCAGCACTGCTGACCATGTACTTCATTAATTTTTCTCTATATAACTTTTTAGGCTGACCAAAAACTGATATAGTAACATAAGACATGTCTAATTGTAGAGATCCATACAACTTTTCTCCCCATGAGCGAGAAAGTAGCATTCCATATTTTGGTGGGATATCAGCTACTACAATGTCCATTAATATTTTCTTACTAGGGTATTGAACTAGTGTTACACACAAATCCTTGATTAAACCTAAGCATTTAACTTTACTTGAATCAAAAGAAAAAAAAATTCTTTGTATGGCCTTGTAATTTCTAGATTCAGAGTTTCCATGATGGCTTTAGGCATTAAATTATGGGAAGATCTTGAATCTAGCATTTTGTTATGTAGAATTTGATCATGAATGGTGAGACTGATATAAAATGGAGGAACTGCACCATCTGCATGTTTTCCATTTACATCTGGGCCAAAAATCAACTCTGGCAGATCATCATTTAGATTTATGGAGTCTTCTCCATCATTCATATTTAATGTTTCAGTTATGGTTGATTTATAAAAGTCATTTTTTACCAATTCAGTCAAAGGAATTGGTATTTGAAGCTTTGCAATTTCTGATTGTATGTTGAATGTAGGTTAAGTTTTACTGATTTGAATCATTTCTTCTTTAGTAACTGTAGTTTGTGTTGGTTTGTCTTGTTTTTCTACAGTTGTTTTTTCATTTCAAGTGTTCTAGGATTCTCTGTTTCTGTTTCTTGTGCTTTACTACTTCTAACTTTCTTTTCAGGGATTGTTTGTGAAGCAGTAGATTTTATTTCTGACTTAGAATTATTAGTAGATGTTTTTGAAGTAACAATTTTTGGATCTACTGTTTTAGGATGAGCAGAAGGTTTTTTGGGATCTAAATTTGCTGCTTTTACAGAATTAGAGGCTTTAGCAGCAGTAGATTTTTGTGAATCTTTTGCAGCTTGAGAAACTTCATCAGTAATATCAATAATTTTAGGGCCTGATGTTTTCTTAGGACTAGTAATGTTCTATGAAGAATTTGAGTTTTGCTTATTTTCCCTTGGGAGAATTTGCAAAACCCCTTTTTTAGGGGCTTCTATTGTTTTTTGATTCTGACTTTAGGAAGTTTTCATAGTAGAAGACTCAATTTTTTTCTTGTTTCTAAGGTTATATTGGCTGTGTATTTCATTTATTGCATAGTCATAACATTGCTTATAATCAAAGGATTCACTAGAATCTAATTTGAGTTGTTGAAGTTAAAACAATTCCTGATCTTCTTGAGTAAGGAAAATAGTATTATTGTCATAAATTCCCATTAGATTAATTGTATCCTCATCATCATCATTATTATTCTGAGAAATTTCAGCATAGTTCTCTTGGAATGGTGGCCTAATTTTTTGGTCTGGGGCTGTTTCTTTTGTTTTTCCATAATTTATGTTTTTTCTAAAGTTGGGATTTATGATCTGTTGTTGGTTATCCCACTGAGGTCTTCTCTCTATATTATCTAGTCTATCAATCACTCTTTCTAAATTTTTAGCTATAACATCCATTTTTGTATCTAAATTGGCATTTTCTTCTTTAATAGTCACTCTTCTTTCATTTCTAAGTCTGGCTTTTCTAGCTAGAATGTTCACTTCTACACTAATTGCATCAATTTGCATTTTTTCTAAGGTGTCTGCATCTCTTTCCCTTAATTGGTAAGCCATATTTGTATCAAATCCATCGGGGAATTTGAGCAGAACTGAATAAGGAGTAGGTTTAAGATTTGTAGGGATAGAATTATAGACACTATTATACCTAGTGCAGTAATCTTGGACTGACTCATTTGGAGCTCTTTTCAAAGAATCAAATTCAGACAAAATTTGGAGGGGATTCTTTTTCTTTTCCCGTTTATTTAAAATCAAAGTAAAAAAGACAGCTAAATCAGTTACACTACCAGCAGCTAAATCTTTAAACCACTTCTTAACTACTCCTGTTAAAGTTTGTGCAAATAGTCTCATTTGAACATCTGAATCATCAATTTCATAAATTTCAAAGAAGTCTGTCATCTTAGCAATGTGTTGTTGAGCAGTATATTGAGTAGTGCCATCAAACAGTGGTATTTTATTTTGATAGTCTTGTGGCATGTCATGAAGCTGCTGTGGTAGGACAAGGGGAGCATATCTAGCATCCATAGCTTGAAGCTTAGCTTGGCTAGGAGGTAAGGTAGAACTGGTTGGAGATGTGCTGGAAATGATAGTGGATGAACTAAATATTGTATTTGAAGTGCTGGGAAATGAGGATGATGTATTTAAGAAATCAAAAGGTGAACTGATGGATATAGTGGATGAATTGATTGGTGGAAATAACACTCTAGGTTGTAGAGGTAGTTTAGGGATGAATGGATCTGTAGATGAGCTGGTAGAATAATTTATGAATGATGTAGCAGCATACAGAGATGAATCTTTAGCTGCAATTATTGTGGTGTGTAATTGAGAAACTGGAGGTATGTTTGCATAAGTCAATAAATGAGCTGATTCAATAGCTTCATCAATATCCTTTAGAATAGTAACATTAATTTCTTCAACTTTGGTCTGATATTCAGCTTTCTTAGATTTAGAACTTACTGCAATATATTTCTGTTTTGCATTAAAAAATGAAATAAAAGCAGGGTCTAAAACAACAGTTTTAAAATCACTTTCAGATTTAATTTTAAATAAGGAATGCTCAAATTTCAGATCAAAATCAATATCTTGCATACTTACTAATTCTCTTGGTAATGAATTGACTCTTATTAATGAGATTTCAGCCTCTAAGTTTTCTGTTTGTTTTTTCTTTTTACCAATTCGGTCTGGGTCATATACTATAACAACAGGATTAGGATCCGGGTTAGACCTGGTATAATAGACTTTCCTAGAAGCCAGAATTACAATTTTTCAATACCCACAACCTATAAAAATAATCTTAAAGTAAAAGGATGATTTAAATGATTCCTTTAAGATTAATTTTATGACTGAGAAATTGTTATGTCCCTAGTATGTTTGCCAGTAATGTTATCACTCCAGTAAATTCTTAAGTTGCGGGCTTTTGGTTTTTAGTCAAAGAATACTAGAGGTAACCACAAACCTACTTCAAACTCTAGGATCTAGCCTTCCTAGGGTTCAGAGAGGGCTCTCTCTTTCAAATTTAACTTTGTTTTGATTTATGAGTATTATACTAGCTATGAAAGTACAATTTTGGTTTGTTTTTGTTGGATTTGGTGGAAAATTTCACTTGGAGGGTAGATAGAGGGAAATCTACTTGTCCATTGGGCTATGGAGTCTAAGTCAAGCTAACAGAACTGGGATCAAGGCCTAAAAGGTCAAATGTCTTCAGGGCAAGATATATAACCCTTGGAGGTTTTGGAAAATTGGTTTTTGAGATGGTATGATCGAGATAAAGGGCACTTAAGGATCCTTTGATCTGGAAAAGGGAAGTAGTAGATAGAGGTCAAATGGGAGAGGGAGAAATTAAGGGTTCCCTACACCGGAAATCAGAAGAAAACAAAGAAATGATAACTAGTTAAAAATAGGGTGCTATTAACATGTCCTGTAGTAATACTCTTAGTTATACATTCAGATTTAGAATTAAAACACAGATGTATGCATGTAACAAAAGAAGATAACAATGACAAGTTTTAGAGAGTACTTCAATCCAGATAACTTATCATAGGGATCCTGAAGTATGATGCCAAATAGTTGATCCAGTCTGCTACTCAAAATCGAAATCCAAAGCCTTCAAGTCAACAAAATATCTATAGTAATCTCCAACAATTTTATTCCACACAAAAATACTTCAAAAGAGTGAAGTACTTATACATAATGTTTTAAAAAATATCCTATATGACTTCTAGGAATTAACTTAGGAAAATAAAATATCTTACAACAATAATAGTAACAGTTAATTAACAAATCAACAAGTTGTCCTATTTTATTCAAAATAAATAGAAACTGTCTTAGGATAATAAGCAACTGACTGCTTATGTGTCCTTTTTGCTGGCTCTTTAGATATTTTTTGAATCTAACTTTCCTTCAATGATACTCTTTCTCATTGATACTCTTTCTCAATTATACTCTTTTATTTTGGATACTCTTTAACCTTCAGTACAACTGCTTTATTGCTATAAAATCTATTTTGACAGTGAAATCAGCAAACATATTTTTTATTGTTCATTTATCTGCCTTTCATTCTTCATAGTAAATCACTCAATGCTTGCCAATCCTCATTTTTAGGAATTTGAATATTTTTGAGTTTCCTAAAATTCTCATCAGCTTCAGTGTACCTAGCAAATGTGGGCTTGATGACAAATGAATGCTTGATCTCATACTGCAAATAAAACAAATCTTCAAAAAATTTTAGCAATACTTTTCCTATGGGAATGCCTTGACCTGTTCGCTTGTTCACCTGCTCCTTGGCAATATCTCTTATCTTCTTGTCATAATCATTTAGAGGCATTAACTTATCATTAATAACCATGATATCAGGAAGTCGTTTTTGTCTTAAATTGGTGAACTTAACCATGAATCTGGTTATAGCAGTATTCATACCTTCACATTTCTCTCCAAGTTGCCTCATAAAATTTCTTTTGGTGGTAACTTTCCTAATTTCTAGGATAGTTGTTGTTCTGTCATTGATTTTTAATTCTTCCAGTTCCTGTCTATTCTTGTTGTTGAGGAAATTGATTAATCTTACAGCCTGTTCTGGTTTATCAGCTAAATCAGCTTGTGTCTTTTGGATCTCTACTTGGGCTAGCAATAATAACTCTCTCTACTCAAAATTTACCTGAATTGAAGGCCATACATCATGGATGGCTTCAATTACATTATTCCATAGGTAATTTTTGATGTAAGATATCTGATCTTTCAGAGTTAATTCTTTTTGTAGCTTCTTTACCTCTTCACTCAATCTGTGGGCATTTTGTTCATGTATTTTAGCATTTATCTGAGTTGATTTGTTTTTCTTCTCAAGATTTTCAATTATCTTTGTCAATCTGTTGATTTCATTTGTCTTCAAGGACATCTCTTCCATTGCTTTTAATAGTTGACTGCTTTCATCTGTAGGTGGCAACACTATTGTAGAGGATTCAGTTACTGAAGGTGTTGAAGAAGTCACTTGCACTGCAGTGGCCAGTGGCTCTTTGGGTGCCAAATTTTCTCCTAAAGTTGAAGGCACTGCTGTAATGATGACTGGGATGACTGTGGGAATCAATGGTTCTTTAACTGTCTCCTTTTCTTAGACAAGTTGGTCCATTTGCACTTCCATTTCCTTACTTTGAGTTGTCAGTTGAAGTATCAAACTCATCATTTCATCTTTTTCCTTTTGATCCTATAAAACTAACTTTGTTTGAGGATGGTCACTTTGAGGAAGTTTGAGTTGTTTCCTCAAGGTAGCTATATCCTCATTTTTCTTCTTTACTAATGCTTCTGCTGCCTTGATATTTGTAGGATCATATCCTACTTGTAATACTAAATCTTCTAAGGCCTTTATCCTTAGATCCTTTACATATAATGAAGCTTTATCCACCTTCATTTGATCTTGCATATTAGAGATGGTATTTTGAAGCTTATGAACACTCATGGTTTTTGTTGTGACTGTGGAATACAACATCTCTGAGGTTTGCCTGTGAAACTCAATTCGATCTAATTCATGGATTTTGTATGTAGCTACTTCCATATCAACTTTCTTAGAGTCAGCAACTGTCTTTGGCACTGATACTGTGGGCTGTAATACTGACATAATCAATTTTTTTGTTGAACAATCAAATGTTGATAAAAATTTGTTTTGATTACCTGGATTTTGCTTTAAGAACTAAGAATATATTTCAGTTTTGATTTCCTCATTCTTCAATTTGATTTGCTTGTATTTTTCCTTAATATCTAAATCCTTTTCCTCAGCTGGATGTGAGGAAGAAGCCTCCATACTTTTCTACCTTTCCATTAACTGAGCATCTTCATTATTCAGTTTTTCTTCATTTTGGTTTGGCTCATTGATAATTACAGTAGCTACATTAGTCTCTGGTAAATCAGTGTTGGTATTAAAGGGCTGTGTTTCTTCAACATCTATTGTTACTTTACCTTCAGTTGTTGTATCCAGTTTTGGCCTCTTGTCATAAATGATCTTAAACTTTATTTCTGTTGTAGTGTCTGTAGTATAAGTTCCTTCTTCTTTGATTCTCTTAGTGGATGTCTCTGGCTGTTTAGAAATTTCCAAAGTGTGACTAGTCTTCCTTTGGTTTACTGCCTTTGTTAAAGTGTTTTCAACCCACTCAATTTGATTAGCAAACTTCTCTATTTCTGGCTTTGATTCATGGATAAAGGGTGTCAATTTACATTTTACCCTTAGTTTACTGTAATATTCCAAATTAGGAAAATGCTACAACAATGAGAATATCTCAAGATATTCTAAAGTTGGAGACCCAACAATATGAAAACACAATAATGGAGCAGCAGTAACACTCAACTCATAGAAATGTGAGAGAAATCCATATCCATCTCATTAGATAATAGCAGCAACAAATGAATATAAGATCTTGAGGAAAAAGGTCACTTAAGATAGGCAATACTCAGCCTCAAGAAACAAATACAAGAAACATGATAAAACCACTGCTACACATGCATGCTCAAGCTATGACAACGCATTTTTATAGAGCAGCTGCATGCTACATATGTAAAATACATAGATATATCAATATATGGCCCAATACAACATTGGGAATGAAGATCTCAACTCCCAAAGACTACCTCCTATCAATCCTGGAAGGATTGACTATAAAATGCAAAATATGAAAAATGCCAGAGTTGATGGGTAGCAGTAGCAACTCAGAAATAGGACTGGATGGAGATGGCTATAGATGATCCCCAATCTAAATAAGCCTCCTCCAATGGATCTTTCAAGTGAAAGGCTGATCCCTTCACCAAAGATCTCACCCTCCGACAATCTGCAAGAACCCTACTACAAATGCTCCACTCAAAATAACGCAGTCATTGGATGGAACTGCACTGTAGGGCTAGGGAATCAGTTGGCCTTGATGCCAAAGTCTGCAATAAGCTCTGGAATGCCTCCAATCTGATCTCCCAAAGGGAAGAGACACTCCTCCTCTAAAAAATAGCTAATGGCAGTGGTGTAGTGAACCCTCACTGCAACACCCAGCAACACAACATTATTCTACTGCAGAAATAACGCTGTCTTGGTGGAGGATGCTTGGCCTCAAGCCTGGATGTGAGGAAAATCAGTGAAATCCCTCAAGGGGCCTCTCAAGAAGGAGAAGGAATCCTAAACAGGAATTCCCCCGGCAACTCTTGCTAAACAACAAAGGATGCACATTTGTCTGAATAGACAATGAGATGAATAATACAAGCATGAGAAAAAATGGCTGCCTTGCCCTCCTTTTAAACAAGTGAAAGCCCCTCTCCATGGGTTCCACTCCTCTTAGGGTTTCCTCCACCAAATAACCCTCTTCCCATTCATACTACGTTGTTTCTCTAAGTGTGCTCCACCTTGTCCGCTTGCAAATAACCATGTTCACACATGAGGGTGTGAAAACCAGCTCCAATGACGATCCCAGTTCATACTATGAGGGATTTTATTGAGATTTTTATCATGCATGGGTTTCCTTATCCATTTATTC